>VONZ01001733.1:0-104290 GCA_012976165.1 Labeo catla | reverse complement strand
AGAGAACAAGTGTGAGAGAGGTTTTTTTCACAGCGCCAAAGTGTCCATTATAAAAACACCTATAAATGAATCAGCAGGTCGTGTGCACTCACAGTAAGCACTTCCTGTCTGAGACAAACAGGCTCCACGCTGCTAATGAGACGCAGCACCAGATCCATCATGGCTGACGTGTCCAAATGTTTCAACACCTGACCTATGAAATCCTCCTTGCTCTTTAGGAAACTGATCACCTGATAAATAATGTGAGTGAACAAAGAGCAAAATGAAAAAATCATGCAGAAAAACAGATTTGCAAATGAAAAAGAGACATGATGGCCTACCTGCTCTGTCTTGCGGGTGATGAGGCTGCCGAAGGTCTTGCTGAAGAAGGAGGCCAGTAGAGGGTTCAACGGAGACTTCTGCTCTAGGAAACTATAGAGTGTGTTCAGCAGAGACTCGTCCCCACCAACTTTATCATTGATGAGGGACACATCGCATGTCAAAAGCTCACATGCTACATTAGCAAACCTGCATTAGAGACAGAGAGAAAAGGATGATATGTAATGCAAATAAATTCAGTATACAATGCAAATTTAATTGCAAACAAGTCTACATTTATCTTATATGTGACCCAGGACAACAAAACCACTCATAAGGGTCAATTTTTTTTAAGGGAAAGTGAAATTGAGATTTATACATCATAAATAAGCTTTCCATTGATGTATGGTTTTTTAGGATAGGGCAGCATTTGGCCAAGATACAACTATTTGAAAATCTGGAATTTGCAAAAAAAAATTAAATATTGAGAAAAATCGCCTTTAAAGTTGTCGAAATGAAGTTCTTACCCATGCACATTACTAATCAAAAATTATGTTTTGTTATACTTACGGTACAACAAAATATCTTCATGGAACATGATCTTTACTTAGAATCCTAATGACTTTGGCATAAAAGAAAAATCGACCATTTTGACCCACACAATTTATTTTTGGATATTGCTACAAATATCCCTGTGCTACTTAAGACCGGTTTTGCGGTTCAGGGTCACACAGTGAAATTCAGATATTTAGAAACTCGAAGTGCGTGTTATCCATTGGCAAGGTTGTCTGTAAATCAGCAAATGGACAAAATAGAGTTTATTGGTGTTTATTATTTAAGTGTATATGCAAATATCATTGTTTAATGGTCAAATTATGCCTGTCCAGTGAATCCTAGAGGGCCAAATGAGTATTGTTATAGTTAACTAACACTATTATTAATTGTTTTCAGTAACTAAAATAAGCTGAAATAAAAAAAGAAATAAAAGTAGAACCAAATAAGTAAATGTAAAATTATACCTGAAATAAAAAATAACATAAAGCAAACAGAAATATATACACTACTAGTCAAAAAAAGTCTCTTCTGCTCACCAAGCCTGCATTTTTGATCCAAAGTACAGCAAAGACAGTATAAAATTTTGAAATATTTTTACTATTTAAAATAACTGTTGTCTATTTTAATATATTTTAAAAAGTAATTTATTCCTGTGATCAAAGCTGAATTTTCAGTATCATTACTCCAGTCTTCAGTGTCACATGATCCTTCAGAAATCATTCTAATATGCTGATTTTTTTTAAATTATACTATTATCATTATCAATATTTAAAACAATTGAGTAAATTTTTTCAGGATTTCTTTGATGAATAGAAAGATCCAGAGATCAGCATTTACCTGAAATAAAAAGCTTTTGTAACATTATACACTATACATTCAAAAGCTTGGAGTCAGTATTCATTTTTTTGGAAAGAAATGATAGAAATTAATATTTTTTTTTTATTTAGCAAGGATGCTTTAAATTGCTTAAAAGTGATGATAAAGACATTTATAATGTTACAAAAGATTTCTATTTCAGAAAAATAATCAGAAAGTAATCCAGACTGTCTTTCCACTCACTTGTAGCGCAGTTTCTCCTCCCGGTCAGCAGGGGGCTCGTGCGTGACGAGGTTGAGGAGCTCCAGCATGCTGCTGTCCCGTGTGAGAAAGAGGAGGAGGCGCTGATTCTGGGCCTTGCACTCCTGAAGCACGTCTTCTTCATCCAGCAGCTCCTGTAGGGTCACATCCTCCTTCTCCAAGAGCTTCTCAATCTGAGAGGAGTTGTGCAGGTCAAACTTCCAGAACATGACTGCAGCTTACAGACGAAAGAGAGAGAGTGCCTGAGACAGAAAGAGAGAGAGAGTTACTCAAGCATATCAGAAAAACAAAGCAAGATGGTGTTGCACACAGTTTGCCAGTCAATGACTTATAACAGTCTACGTTTGTCAAAAAGTCGATGTAGAAAATGCACAACGTACCAGAAGAAATCAATGTATAAATAATGCATGCAAAAAAACACCTACAGTATAAATAAAACACATTTAGAGCAGCACATACAGCAGCTATTAAACATTAGCAAGTCAGCTGTAATTACACTCTTGACGAGCAGCTTGAGAATCAATTGCATCAGTCAATTAAAGACTATTAGCTGATCTGATTTCATTTGCCTTAAGGTTGGTCTGTCCCTGGACTTGTATACCACACAAAATCTTACCTGGTGTATGATTATGTGTATAATACTAAAGTTGACCATGATAATAATGCTGTTATTGTTTATAACACAGCCCTGCATCTCAAACAAAAATGCCCTAGGCCTAATATTGCCTAATTTGATGATACAGAGTTTAAAATATCAATAAAAACTTTCCATGACAAAATGAGAGGAGATTTTTCAACTTGTATATACAGTTGAGGTCAAAAGTTTACAGACAATTGCAGAATCTGCAAAATGTTAATTATTTCACCAAAATAAGAGGGATCATACAAAATGCATGTTATTTTTTATTTAGTACTGACCTGAATAAGATATTTCACATAAAAGACATGACCCTGTTCAAAAGTTTACATACGCTTGATTCTTAACACTGTGCTGTTACCTGAATGATCCACAGCTGTTTTTTTTCTTGTTTAGTGATAGTTGCTCATGAGACCCTTTTTTGGGGCAAGCTCACTTTCAGAATGAAAATTGTTGTCAGATGTTCTTGTCTTTCTTTCTTCAGTCGCAAAGAAATTACGTTTTTTGAGAAAAACATTCCAGAAAGTGGACTTCAATGGTGGTCAACGGGTTAAAGGTCCAAATTGCAGTTTCAACGCAGCTTTAAAGGGCTCTACACAATTTCAGCCGAGGAATAAGGGTCCTACCTAATGAAACGATCAGTCATTTTCTAAAAAAAAAAAGGTACAAATTTATATACTTTTTAACCACAAATGTTCATCTTGCACTAGCTCTGATTGCATAATTATATTGGAAGAGTTATACAGTTTTTCATGTGTGTACTTCGGTTCAAAAAAGCAGGGTAGGGCGAAAAGCTCCATCTCATTTTTTCCTCTAACTTCAAAACCATCCGACATTGTTTTACCCTTTTTTTTGTAAAGCGCATTTGACTTTCTTTGCACGTTTGTTTTGTAAACGCCTATGTCACATGTGCATGATTATGCTAGCGCAAGATGCGCATTTGTGGTTAAAAAGTATATACATTCGTATTTTTCTTTAAAAATTATTGACCGTTTTGCTATATAAGACCCTTATTTCTCGGCTGGGATTGTGTAGAGCCCTTTGAAGCTGCACTGAAACTACAGTTTGGACCTTTAACCTGTCAGCCACCATATGGAGAAAAATCCCAGAATGTGTTCCTCAAAAACCTTAGATTGTTTTCGACTGAAGAAAGAAAGACATGAACATCTTGGATGACATGAAGGTGAGTAAATTATCAGGAAATTTTCATTCTGGAAGTGAGCTTCTCCTTTAAGTCATGATAATATTAAATTACCTTCAGTCAGATGGTGTGTGTCCTTAGTTGGGATGCAGAGACCAGTTTACACACATTGGTTTACTAGACTGAGTGGTCAGTGGTCATACAACCCATCCATCCACAAGGCTACCTTACATTACATCACAGGCACCTGTAGGGACAAAGACAAGTCATCAAAACATGACTAAGACCAGCGAGCTGCAATTAAGCCACATTACAGTTCTGTAATACCACTAGGACTCAAGCTGAATAAGCTCTTGTTTAAACACACATGAATGTGTTCACACACATACACACACACTGACAGCATGTTCCTTTTTAGCCTTTTAATGGGATTAATCAGCGGATATGAGGTCAGCTGCCAACCTAAACTACATCATGTCACAGACCATTACTGCACAGCTGAGCATAACTGTAACATTTATATGTGCTATATAAATCACCATCGTTTTTAATGTTATTACCTTTTTATGACGTCCAGCACTAGATATCACATAGCAGATAGACAGATAGATAGATAATTTAAATATATGTTGATATTTACCTAATGGTAGAACTGTCAAAGTGAGATTTTAACATTATGAACACCAGACAGCAAATAATGAAGAACTGATATCACGTGTTTTGCTGAAAGCAGGAATACTGCAGAGATCAACATGTGTGTGATCAAATCATACAGTCCACCCATCACACACATTTCACGCCCACACTTACGTGTGTGACAGGGCTACAGGCGTTCAATGACATTCTGACGACTGTACAATTCTCATTCGCATACTATTTTTCGTTAAAATACACACGAAACGCCTTTATGATAACCAAATTCAAGATCAATGTCAGACAGACACACAACGGCCTCGCTCAATGTCACTGTCCGCGATCCACTAATCAGAACGCAGAGGCGAGACTAGAACTACCAATCAGAACGCTGAGAATTTGCATGCCTAAATACTGGATGTTGCAAAGCATTATAAATGCGTCCACTGCCAAAAGCCTTCAAATCATATCAAGTCTATTTGCACAAACAAAAGTGAACATACTCCGGAGCCCAAAAAGCATGTCAAGGCAATATTACAAAGTGCAGCTATTTTATCTGATTTATCAGAGTATATGAAGACTGTAAATGAGCATACACTTCAAGGTGAAAGGCATTTAACATAATCATGGGTTGTTTAATCATTGCTCGTATGTCACGTGAGTCCATATGCAGGTCATAAACGCATCTGCTCTGTTCATAAGAGACGATCGACTAGTATATATACGCACTGAAACAGTGATAAATAACATTACTACGAACAAATAAACTGCTGTGAACTTACCAGTTACACTTTGAGATATTACACAAACAGCAATCTGTGATCAGAGCTGTTCTGTAGGCTGTCAGAGGGGAAATGTGATATTTGGTTGGCGTTGCATCGTCCTCCATCCATAGATCCCACGATATACTTCCTCCTTCAGCAGCCCTGCTTCAGCACTGGCCCCTTCAGAGCTTTAAACTGTGAGCAGAAAAAGATTTTGACATTATTTCTCAAGTCAAAATGGCCGACCAGGAGACGCGGACGCGCATGCTGTGTGTGTGAACGCGCTTGGGCGATAGGTTCGATTTATCATGTATTGGTTTAGTGTTAAGGGAAGACGGAAGCGCTGCATATAAACATATATCCTTTCTTATATATAACAACATAAAATTATTATATCCTCCGTGATAAATAAATAAATAAATAAAAAACATTATATATAAAGTAAAATATTTTGTATAAAAATTGTATTTAAGAAAAAGAAGAGAAATATACAAATATACATAAATCATATATATAGTCAAATTAACATTATATATAATGTAAAACATTTTGTATAAAAATAATCATATCAATTTTATTTATTTTATGAAAAGAAGACAAATATACAAACATACATCAAATATAAATTACATATGTAGTCAAATTAACATTATATATAATGTTAAATATTTTGTATAAAAATAAGTATATCAATTTTTTAGTTTAGGAAAATAAGACAAATATACAAACATATACATCAAATATAAACCATACATATAGTCAAATTAACATTATATATAATGTTAAATATTTTGTATAAAAATATATTTAGTATATAAGTATATCAATTTTATTTATTTTAAGAAAAACAAGATAAATATACAAACATATACATCATATATAAATAATATATATAGTTACAATAACATTATATATAATGTTAAATATTAAATATTAATAAAATATACATAATAATATACAAAATATACATCAAATATAAATCTATTTTCCCATGTTTTATAAGGATATAGTCTCAACTGTTATAAATATTAATATATTACTATTAGAATATATATTATAGTGCATTCGTTGGCCAACAATATATTATGCAGTTATTGTAATTTTGTTTTTGAAAGTTTAACATTTATCCATTTTTTCCTTCATGGATAATTTGCACATAATAATTGCACGTAAACAAAATAATGAACATTTTAAACATCATAAATCAAACATATATTTTTAAATATATAAATATGTATAATTTTTAAATAAAATATATTACAAATATATTTTTAAAATATTATTTTATTTTAAGGATTTTTAATTTAAAAAAGACATTTAAACAACAGTCATCAGGAATTAAAATCCAGTTAGAGTACAGTTGTGTAATCAAAACTCTGAGGTTTATTTGAGGCATCATATGACACTAAAAAAGAAAATAACACAAATAAATGAACGATATAAAGATGTTAACACTGTTTCGTGTCCAAAAAAAAGACACAAGATTGTTTATCAATCACACTGTGGCGCAGGAGAGCAAGCGAGCGCGCGCGTTGTGCTCGTACACGCGCCGGAGTCACTGACTCGGCGGCGCGCACGTGACGTCACGCAGCCGGCTTTCCTCTCTCTCTCTCGCCGCTCCTCCTCGCGCAGCTGCTGCACCGGTCTGCAGACATGGCGAACGTCGCAGACACTAAACTCTACGACATCCTCGGAGTATCTCCGTCAGCCACCGAAAACGAGCTCAAAAAGGTAGAGACGGTTCTTTCCGCCCCGCGCATCGTATCGTAACGAAAGCAAAGATGCGGGTGACGCGGGATGCTGCATTTTGGGGTAGCCACTGGTGTGTTTTTCGGGTTGCATGCTGCTGGGATCCTCCACTGTGGCCTTTCTTCTGTTCCGGAAATGATTTTGGGAAGAATTATGAAACGTACATAGTCAAATGATGTAGTTTGTTTACTATTTGTATTGCGGTACGCGCCGTTACGCTGAGAGCATCAGCCAGGTGCTGCAGACAGCTGAAGGTGCTTCTTGCAGTCCAAGAGCATTACAGTGCAAGGAGATGCTTAGCTTACCAGCTGCTGTGCTAAACCTTAGCTCGTATCTCTCATGCAATGAGTCAGAGATGGTTAATGCAATGCCAGGGTTTTGTTTTAGCTATTTCCGTGATGCGAAAGCTCGTATTTGTGTTCAGTCCTTTGTTAGTAGGTGATCAGGCTCTGGCCTTGATGCTCAAGTTGGCTTCTTGTTGTTGTTTTTGATTGTGTGCTGTGCACACAAAGGATTTCAAAAAGCACAGCCAGACCTAAAATAATGTAGGATGTGTGGAGTTATCACACAATAGATACATGAAAGAACTGGCAATGTGAATTCAAAGCCACTAGGGCCAAGAAAAGGCACAATCCATGTAATGTGCTTAGTGAAAAATAGCCTGATAGAGCTCTGAAATCAGCTTCCTTTGATCAGTCAGATGTGGGGGAAATGGGGGTCTTCGCCTTAGCACTCACAGTTGGGCTTTTCAATGAGGCATGGCATTAGTTTAATATGTGACCCTGGACCACAAAACCGGTCATAAGTAGCACGGGTATGTTTGTAGCAATAGCCAACAATACGCTGTATGGGTCAAAATTATTTTGCCATTTTTCTTTTATGCCAAAAATCATTAGGATATTAAGTAAAGATCATGTTCCAAGAAGATGTTTTGTAAATTTCTTACCATAAATATCAACACTTAATTTTTGATTAGTAATATGCTTTGCTACGAACTTCATTTGGACAACTTTAAAGGCAATTTTCAAAATTTTTTTTTTTTTTTTTTTGCACTCTCAGATTATAGATTTTCAAATAGTTGTATCTCGACTCAGCCAAATATTGTCCTATCCTCACAAACCATACACCAATGGAAAGCTTATTTCAGATTATGTATAAATCTAATTTGTACAAATAAACAAAAATTGACCCTTATGACTGGTTTTGTGGTCCAGGGTCAACAAAATATATAAAGTATACAAATATATATAAAGTAAACATTTTTAAAACAGTGTTTTAAATGACTTTAAACTAATAAATTACTAATATACAACTAATTAAATAATTTAAAATTAAGAATTTGCCAAAATTAAAATTATTTAAATGCTAAAATGAGTTAAATTGCATAAAAATACACAGATATATAGAAAAGAAAATTGGTGCAGAAACAATTTTCACCCAGAAATTGCTAGTAAATTCACAATCACAAAAAAACTGCAAGTAACAAATTGAATTAAATGTAAAATTCTGAAGTAGAAAAACTGAGGTAATATTTTCTTATATTAATCTAAATGTACTCCAATAATCTTTCATTTACAACTTTGATAAATAGTTGTATAGTACATGCATTTTAACTTAAAACCTATGCTAAAAATGTCCATGTTATTTATCAAATTTCCAGAAACAATTTTTTTTTTTTTAGTTTATTAAAAAAAATGTACTGCCAACTAGTAGGGCTGTCAAACGATTAATTGCAATTAATCGCATGCAAAATAAAAGTTTGTTTACCTAATTTATATATGCGTGTGTACTGTGTATATTTATTATGTGTATATAAATACACAAAAATGCATGTATATATTTAAGAAAAAAATTATATTTATATACAAATTATATACACTAATTAGTGATTCATTATTTTTATTTTCAGGCGTACCGGAAATTAGCAAAAGAGTACCACCCTGATAAAAACCCTAATGCTGGTGACAAGGTGAGTTCTCATTTTATCCATATATAAATTTTGAAAGCCATTAACATGATGGTAATAATAATTCGACCTGTTTGATTTAGTTCAAGGAGATCAGTTTTGCGTACGAGGTACTGACTAACCCGGAGAAGAAGGACTTGTATGATCGGTATGGGGAACAAGGCTTGCGTGAGGGTGGCGGTGGCGGAGCCGGAATGGAGGACATCTTCTCTCACATCTTCGGCGGAGGCCTGTTCGGCTTTATGGGCGGCCAGAGCAGCAGGAGCCGGAACGGCGGCCGACGGAGAGGAGAGGACATGATACATCCATTGAAGTGAGTGAATATAAAAAGAAAAAAGTAGCTGAAAAAAAATAAAGTAGCTGAAGAAGGAAAACTATTTATGCATGGCCGATTTTAAAGGAATGGTTTACCTAAAAATGAAACCCTCAGGTTGTTACAACCTGTATGAGGTTCTTTCTTCTGTTGAGCGCAAAAGAATATATGTTTGTAACCAAAAATTTGACTGACATAGTGTTTTTTTTTCATACTGTGGAAGTCAATGGCTACCGTCAACTTGACGGTGAGTTAAATGATGACAGAATTTTCATTTTTGGGTGAACGATCCCCAAAGTCAACATGAAATCAAAATTGATCTTATTCATCTGTAATACCAAATTTACACTGCAAAGGTGGCATAGATGGGCTTCTTAAAGGGATAGTTCACACAAAAATGAAAATTCTGTCATTAATTTCTCAGCCTCATGTCGTTCCAAACCCGTAAGACCTTCGTTCATCTTCGGAACACAAACTAAGATGTTTTTGATGAAATCTGAGAGCTTTCTGACCCTGCATAGACAGCAGGAAAACTTCTACGTTTAAGGCCAAGAAAGGTAGTAAGGACATCTTACAGGTTTGGATGACATAACGGTGACATTTTTGGGTGAATTTTCCCTTTAAGTGCCATTTACACAAACCGTTCAATGCTGTTCGGATATGGCATAAATGCATTTACACAGCAAACCCAATTGTATTCTTTCATGCAATGGGCTGAGGTGGGTTGAAACCGGCATAATTTAGTCTGGCTATTATGCAGATTTATGTCTTTACATAGAATGTTGAGCAGCTTTAACCCTAAAGATGTCTTTGTGCATGATTTATCTGTACACGTTATTCGAAAGTGTGGTTAGATGTGCTGTAAAATGCATGAAAATGTTCTTTAAACATGATTTTGAAACTTTCTTTTTAAATACCTGATATAGAGTGTCTTTGGAAGATCTGTACAATGGAAAAACAACCAAACTACAGCTAAGCAAGAACGTTCTCTGCAGTGCTTGCAATGGGTGAGTGTGTGAGCAGGATTTTATACACCATCTTCGAAGGTTATAACAATTACAGGATTCATTCTCTTTGCTTCCAGAATAAAAATTTCCTGATCATTTCTTCACTCCCATGTCATCCAACATGTTCATGTCTTTCTTTCTTCAGTCGAAAAGAAATTAAGGTTTTTGAGGAAAACACTCCAGGACTTTTCTCCACATAGTGGACTTTAAATGGGTTGAAAGTCCAAATTGCAGTATCAATGCAGCTTCAAATGACTGTACACAATCCCAGCCAAGGAATAAGGGTCTTATCTAGCAAAACAATTGGTCGTTTTCAAAAAAACAAAAAATTATATACTTTTTAACCACAAATGCTCATCTTGCACTAGCTTGACTTTCATGCATTACATAATTGCATTGGAAATGTCACACATGAGGTAGGCGGAAGTACCGAACCAGTGTTTACAAAGCAAAACAATGATGTCGGATGATTTTGAAGTTGAAAATGACTGTTTTGCTAGATAAGACCCTTATTCCTCTGCTGGGATTGTGTAGAGCCCTTTGAAGCTGTATTAAAACTGCAATTTGGACCTTCAACCCGTTGGCCACCATTGAACTCCACTATATGGAGAAAAATCTTGGAATGTTCCTCAAAAGCCTTAATTTCTTTTTAACTGAAGAAAGAAATAAACATCTAGGATGACATGGGAGTGAGTAAATTACCAGGAAATTTTTACTCTTGAAGTGAACTAATCCTTTAAATATAGCAAAATACCTTTCTCTTTCTAAATAAACAACTTTTTCCTTAGTCAAGGGGGTAAAACGGGGGCCGTGCAGAAGTGTGCCACGTGTCGGGGCCGGGGCATGCGGATCATGATCAGACAGCTGGCTCCTGGCATGGTACAGCAGATGCAATCTGTGTGCACTGACTGCAATGGAGAGGGTGAGATTTCATTCATTTTCATTTTATGAACTTGATTTGTGATGGTCTGACTACAACATTTCAATGCATGGTTGCGTTTTTAGGGGAAGTGATTCATGAGAAAGACCGCTGTAAAGAGTGCGAGGGCCGTAAGGTGTGTAAAGAGGTGAAGGTCTTGGAGGTGCACGTGGATAAAGGAATGAGACACGGACAGAAGATCACATTCAGCGGAGAGGCAGACCAGTCGCCCAACACAGAGCCTGGAGACATTATACTAGTGCTGCAGGAGAAAGAACATGAGGTAACACACACACACACACACACAGATGTTTACTTTCAATTGTTTTTATATGTGACCCTAGACCACAAAACCAGTCCTAAGTAGCACAGGTATATTTGTAGCAATAGCTAATAATACACTGTATGGGTCAAAATGACCGATTCTTTTATGCCAAAAATTATTAGGATATTAAGTAAAGATCATGTTCCATGAAGATACTTTGTAAATTAAATTTGAAGTATATCAAAACTTAATTTTTGATTAGTAATATGCATTGCTAAGCACTTCATTTAGACAACTTTAAAGGTGATTTTCTCAATATTGTTTTTTTGGCACCCTCAGATTACAGATGTACAAATAGTTGTATCTCGGCCAAATATTGTCAATGGAAAGCTTATTAATTCAGGTAACAGATCATGTATAAATCTGAAATTGACCCTTATGACTGGTTTTGTGGTCCAGGGTCACATATACAGATAGTTACACATTTTCTAACCTAAACCTACCCCTAACAGAAAACTTTAAGTATAACAGTTTAAAAAAAAAAACTTTAACTTTATTTTGAAACCTCTCAATGGGAGGTTTTTGGAGATTTTTGTCAGGTTTTGCTCACTTTTGGGTTCAAATTTGTCCCCAAAATGGTTAAGTAGGTACACACACACAATGGGGATATAGTAGCACACTAACTAACTAACTAACTAACTAACAACTATTGTAATTATAGATTAATTTATTGGTTATTTTGCCCAGCTCTTCCTTAGATAATGTGGACACTATAAATGTATTTTGTGCAAAAATGGCATAAAATATAAAGGTTATAATAAAATTGATACATTTGTATTAAGTAATAATTTAAACTATTTATTTTAGTTTAATTTATTTAAATCTTAATATATTAAATATTTATATTTTTAAAATATTTGTAATATGTATTTACAGTAAAATTACTACTCATAAAAGCATCATTAGGCAGTTGAAGCGCATACCGTTTTCGAGTTACTCAAATTAAAATTCATTTTACATTTAGATATGTGAACATTTTGGAAGTAAAATGATTCGTTTTCACATTTTAAAAAACTTTAATTTACATAAACGCATATGCTCTTAAAGGGACATACCACTCAAAAATGAAAATGATGTCTTCATTTACTCAGCTGTATGAGATCTTTCTTCTGTTGAACAGAAAAGAAGTTATTTTGAAGAATGTTGGTAACCAAACAGTTGACGGTAGCCATTAAATTGTATAGTATTTTTTCCATACTATGGAAGCTAATGGCTACCATCAACTTGAGGCTGAGTAAATGATGTCAATTTTCATTTGTGGTGAACGATCCCTTTAGGCATATTTGTTGAGGGCAGCAAACAGTATCTAATCACTTTTTGGCAGTTAGGATATTGCATTATCCACCTTATTTGCACAGTCGTTTGTAAATTTAATGTGTCCGGCTTCCAGTCTCATCTGCGTCCAGCTATTTTTAGCTGTACAAAACAGCTCATTTTGCTGCTTGATATTGCATGCTGGTGTGTCTTACTATATCATTTTAATGTATTATCTTAATTATAAACACACTGGTTTGTAGTACAAACAGTTTTACCCTTTACTGCACGTCATTTTTCTTCTCGTTATTTCACTGCGGCGGCTTACAAACTGGAACTCTCACACATTACCAGAAAACAATAATTGAAAAATAAGGTGGATAAGAATATAACATTAAAATGCATGTGTTTTTCCAGTACTTTTAAAGCACTAATATCAATTATGTCTTTGTTTACAGGAGTTCCGTCGTGATGGAAACGATCTGCACATGGGCCACAGGATTGGCCTGGTGGAGGCGCTGTGCGGATTTCAGTTCATGCTCACGCACCTCGACGGACGACATCTCGTCATCAAATATCCCCCTGGCAAAGTCATAGAGCCAGGTGAGCATGATGTTTTGTCAACGTTTTGTTGTTTTTGTAGAACATGCTGTAGGAAACGTTGTGTCTGTTGACAGGATCTATAAGGGTCGTTCGAGGGGAAGGAATGCCTCAGTACAGAAACCCATTTGAGAAAGGAGATCTGTACATCAAGTTTGACGTGCAGTTTCCTGAGAACGGCTGGATCAGCACGGAGAAACTAACGGTGAGTTTCAACAGTCTGCAGTGCTGTTTAAAGGGATCATTCACTCAAAAATTAAAAGTCTGTCTTCATTTACTTAACCCTTAAGTTGACGGTAGCCATTAACTTCCAGAGTATGGAAAAATATACTATGGAATTGGCTACCGACAACTGTTCTGTTACCAACATTCTTCAAAATAACTTCTTTTGTGTTAAATAAAATTATTAAAAATGTTCTAAATAAAGCTGAATAAAATATAAATATTAAACAGAACTTGTATAAGTTGGTGGATTAAAATGACTAAAACCAAAACTGATTAAAGGCTAAATAGAAATATTTAAAAACATACATTTACTAAAATTAAATTAAATTGAAAATACAAAAATTAAAGCTAATTCCACATATGAATAGTTAATAGTTAATTAATAATGGTAAAAATGTATTCATCTATGCATCAGTAGTGCCTAAAACCATAATTTATTTATATTTTTGTTTAGCATATAGTAGCACTCTAAGTAACAACTGTTGTAATTTTCTGTTAATTTATTGGTTATTATTTGGATCTTTCTTAGATAATGTGTACACTGAACTCTATAAATGTATTCTGTGCAAAAATGGTCTAAAATATAAAGGTTAAATAAAATGTATCTTGAAAATTGATCAAGATTTAAATTGATATTTAAATTTATTTGAATTTGTTCAATGTTGTATGTGTTCACTAAAATTATTTAACATTTTCTAAAACAAAAAAGCTTTAATAATATATAAATATCAGATTAAAAAGTACTTATTTTTTTAAGCAGTACTAAAATGACTATAACCAGAACTAATCAAAAGCTAAATAGAAAAATTGAAAAACTAATAAAAACAACAAATTTACTGAAATTAAATAAAAACTGAAAATACAAAAATAAAATCAATTCAAAACATTAATAGTAGTTAATAGTTTATAAATAATGGTTAAAAAACAAAAACAAAAAAACACTGTTTTTTTTTAAAAGTATGCAAATATTGGGTAAAATTTTGCATTTTTATCTTAGAAGTTTGTTTATATGTCTCTGCATTTTTTTTTTATTTTTTATTTCATCTTATTGCCTAGGAAATATTTCTAATTTTAATTCAGTTTAACGTGATGTACTAAAAAAAACTAAAAAACTAAAACTGAAATAAAAATAAAAACTATATGAACACATAAAAAACAAACAAATAAAAAATGGTCTAAAATATAAATGTATTTTAATATTTAAATTATTAGAATTTTATTTTATTAAATATTAATATTTTAATAAACATTATTTAATATTTTAATAAAATATTTGTAGTAAGGTTTTTTTTAAATATATTTACAGTAAAATTATTACTAAAAAAAAAGCTTCATTACTTGTGTTGCATACAGGATTTTCAGTTATAATTAATGAATTTAAATTTTATTGAACCACGAACATTTTAATAAATGACTGTGCTTTTGTGCATACAAAAAACAAAAGTGAAAAAAAAAAACAAACAACAACAAACTTGAACTGAAATTGAATGAAAACAATAAATATAAAAATAAAAACTAATGCAGAAAAAAACTAATAAAATAAAACTATAATAAAAACTATAATAACACTAAAATAACGCTGGAGTGTACCTGACTGTGGCTGATGTGCCCTATTTCTTGTGCATGTCTGTACACGTAGGAGTTGGAGGATCTGTTGCCGTCACGTACAGAGGTTCCTGTCATCGCAGCTGATGCGGAGGAAGTTGATCTGCAGGACTTTGACATCAGTCAGGGATCGTCTGGTGGCCACCGTCGCGAAGCGTACAACGACAGCTCTGACGAAGAAGGTGGTCCGCACGGTCCAGGGGTGCAGTGCGCTCACCAGTAGTCCCACAGTCCTTTGCAAGTTTTTTTGGGGGAATTAATACGATTCCCCTTTGTCGGACAGATTCGATCCCCACCCTCCACGATCATCATATAGTGAACCGAACACACACACACACTTGCAGTATATATAGACATACTTACACTTATTTACTGCAATCTTACCTACAAGTACACTGCACTGTTTTAAAAGAAAAGACAAGCATAACTAAAGGCGAAGCAAAATAATTTATTCATCACTACTTCATTTCCATCGTAGACTTTCACAGTATATACTGTATGCTCTCTGAATATGTAAAACTCAATGTCTGTGAGGAGACAGACGGTGTTGTTTAAGTTATAATTAACACGCACGCACAAATTTGTTAAAGACTGAGGCATTGTGGAGTTTCCTGGAGTTCAATAAAATGTTCAAACGTGTTTCATTATATACTTGCCAGTTATTCAGGCACTGTCAGTCATCTTGTGCTGTTGTGCTGGTTTATATTCAACGGCAGGACAGAATAGCATGCATGTGGGCGACACGCTCTCTACTGAGATTAATACGAAGCAAACCAAACCCAGAAGTGTTTTAATGTGCTTGCTGTCTATGATCAAGGTATATGAGTCATGCAACTTATTTTTTGCCAAAGAAACACCACAGTCTTCTTAAAAGATCAGCAGCCAATGTGTGCATGCATTGTAAGCACTATTATAAACCTATAGGGGGCGGCATTTATCATTGGCAATTAGGAAAGTGTTTGAACCGTGAATATGAGTTGCTATCGTTCAAACACAGTTTCTTTTGTGCTCATACATCAATAAAGTGGATGAATGTTTTGACCGTGTGCTGTATGTTTGTAGAAATGGGTTTGAGTACGCACTAGCGTCCTTCTTCGGTTTCTGTCATGCGTTGAGCTGTGGGCGCAAGGAGCTCTTTAAACCCAGCTGTGTTTCTGTAACAACAAAACACTGATCGATTAGTACAACTTTCATTTTCTAAAGAGACCTTTATTTTGTTCAAACTCATCATTTTCTTTCTCCATAAATGGAGAAATTTAACATATTGTTAATGCTGTTATTTTGGAATCACCACAGGTTGTTTCGTATGGAAGCCCATTTCTGTCATGTTAGAAAAAATTATGCTTTGTTAAATCAAATTATGACATAAAAGGGCAAAAAAGCGAGATGCCAAGTCATAATTATGAGATAAATAAGTAGAAATTATGAGATAGAATTATAAAATAAAAAATATTGTACAAATGATTTTGTGCATTTCAACTTTTTCATCTCTTAATTATGACAGGTAATGTTGACAGTTTATTTCCTAAATATGTTTTAGTATGTCAATGTCCACTTTTTATCTTATTATATCATATTTTTCACTTGTGTCATAATTTCAACTTTTGATCTCATAATTACAATTTGTCAATTTCAACTTGTCATAATTTGACAATTTTATGTCTTAATTTAGAATTTTATCATCGTTTTCACTGGGTATACCAATGTTGACTTTTTATCTCATAATTATGATTTGTCAATTTCAGCTTGTCATAATTTTACAATTTTATGTCTTAATTTAAACTTTTAACAGAATTTTGAATTGGTATGTCAATTTTGAAATTTTTTCTCATAATTATGATTTGCCAATTTCAATTTGTCGTAATTTGCCAATTCATTTTAATTTTGACTTTAATATGGCACTTTTGATGCTTTATCTCATGATTTGTCAAATTTGACTTGTAATTTGACAGGTTTGTTTTAATGTTGACTTAACTTTGACTTAGTATGTCAATTTTTGCTTTTTATCTCTTTATGATTTGTCAATTTCGACTTGTCATATTTATAATTTTGACTTAGTATGTCATTTTAGTATGTTTTATCTCTTAATTATGATTTGTCAATTTCGACTTGTCATAATTTGACAATATTCTGTCTTAATTTTGACTTTTACTATTATTTTGACTTTTATCTCTATTATTATTTGTCAGTTTCGACTTATAATTTGACAATTTTGTCTTAATTTTGACTTTTTGAAGTATGTCAGTTGAGACTTTTTATCTCATAATCATGATTTGACAATTTCGACTTGTCACAATTTGACATTCTCTGTCTTAAATTTGACTTTTATCATAATTTTGACTTAGTATGTCAATTTTGACATTTTATCTCATAATTATGATTTACCAAATCATGCTTTTTTCTTATGTGGCAGAAATGGGTTTCCACAGGTTTCAAGCGCCACAAAACAAAACAAAATCAAAAAAACACACACACAGGACTTAGGGTGATCACTGTCAGAATGAACTATTTCAGCAAAAGTGCGTATACATTACCTCTCCCGTCTGGTCTGGAGAATGCAGGAGCGTTCTCTCCTCATCTGCTGGAGTTTCTCTCTTACTAAAGTTTTCTGTTGATGCTCATCCTCCTAGAACATTCAATCAACATTTACATCATGTCCGCATTGAGGAGTCTGAAAGTATGTGCACATTAATGTGTGTGTACTTGTCGTAGTGTGTCGGTCAGATGTCTGAGTGTGTCTTCCTGCGTCAAACCCAACAGATCTTCATCTGCCTTCCGACTCTGAACGATGGCCAGTCGCTCTTGAACCTGAACAGAAGGAAACACAATTCACTCATAATTTTTCCCTGCCCTTAAAGTAAACTTAAAATAAAACAGACCCTACTTACTTACTTAGTTCAAATTTCTGGTATTGTTGTGCACAATTCATCGTTGCATGTTATTCCAATAATTTCAATCATTTTTTTCAAATCAATATTCAGTTTTACCCAAAAATGTATTTCATATTATGAAAGTAAGCTGGGTTATGAATTTGAAAAAGGCCCAAAAGAAAAGTATATGGCCTTTTAAACTAAATATTTCACATATAAAACACATGGATGCCCATTTCCAACAAGCTTGCACTGGTAAATCCTATTTATGACATAAAAAGTAAACATGATGTGATGAAGTCACAATTATGAGATCAAAACAAAACAAAACAATACATACTAAGTGATTATTATGACGAGTCAAAATTATGAGATAAAAGTAATAATTCTGACAAAGTCAAGATTATAATAAAAAGTCATAATTATGATAAAGTCAGTTATGAAGTCTTTATAACAAGAATTCAACATATTCTGACTTTATCTTAAAATTGTTGTTATAATTCCAAGATTTTGATATAATTATGACTTTATTTTGTCACAATTTTGACTTTATCTCAAAATTACACTGACTTTTTATCTCATTTTTAACTTAAACTTTATCTTAACTTATCTCAAAATTGTTTTGTCATAATTCCAACTATTTGATATAATTATGACTGTATATCTCATAATTTTGTCTTTGTCTCAAAATTAGACTGACTTTATCTCATAATTTCAACAAATTTGGCTTTATCTCAAAATCGTTTTGTCATAATTCTAAGTTTTTTGACAATTATTTCATAATTTGACTATATCTCATTATTTTGACTCTCAAAATTCTCTCATAATTTGACTAACTCATAATTTTGACTCAAAATTACATTGACTATCTCATAATTTTGACTTTATCTCAAAATTAGACTGACTTTATCTCATAATTTCAATTTATCTAAAATTTTGACTTTATCTCATAATTTCAAGTTATCTACAATTTTTACTTTATCTTAAAATCGTTATGCCATAATTCCAACTTTTTGACATAATTGTGATGTTATATCTCATAATTTTGACTTTATGACAATTTCAATTTAAACTTTTGACTTGATCTCAAAATTTTGTGATAATTTCAACTTTTTGATACAATTATGACTCTGAATTATGAATTTTGAATTTTGACTTTAGCTCAAAATTACACTGACTTTATCTTATAACTTCAATTAACTAAAATTTTTGACAATTATCTCATAATTTGACTATATCTCATAATTTTGACTCTCAAAATTACATTGACTTTCTCATAATTTCAATTTATCTTAAATTTTTAAAATTACACTGACTCTATCTCTTTAATAAAGTCTTAATATCTCTGACATAATTATGACTTTGTATCTCATAATTTTGACTTTAGCTCAAAATTACACTGACTTTATCTTATAATTTCAATTAACTAAAAATTGTTTTGTCATAATTGCAAGTTTTTGACATAATTCTGACTATATCTCAATTTTAACTTTATCTCAAAATTTAGACTTTATTTCATAATTTCAACTTTTTATATCATAATTAAGTAAGATTTTGTCATAATTATGATTTAGCAAAGCATTTTTTTTCGTGTGGCAGTGTGCTTTCATAAACACACCACACATTTTAAAGATGGCCCAGAAATGTCATACAGCATGAGTTTTCTCACTCTGAGCAGTTGTCTGTCTCGGTCTCGTTGCCAGCGTCGCTCTGCTCTCCTCTGGATGTCTACTAGGCAGCGCATCGTGGCCTCCCGCTGCAGCTGCTGCTCCTCATCCGCTCTCTCACAGAGCTCCTCGTTCCTCTGCCCCTGAAGCGATGCCTCCATCTCATGGGACCCGAATGTTTGTGTAGGTTCCCTGTCTGGGAAATGAACACTTGCTGGTGCCATGTTGCTGTCTGTTGTGTCAGTGTTTTGTAGCAGCCGTGGAGCAGCAGGTGGTGTTTGCTCGACCTGCTGGGTGTCACTGAATGTGAACTCTCCATCTCTTATGCCCTCCTGACATCAAAATAAAATCATAAAATAAAATACTATTTTATAAGAAAATACTACTATAAATATTATATTATAAAAGTAATATAAAAAATAATTTAGTGCATGATTAGCACATTGGGGACACTTCAGATAACAAAAAAAAGGTTGATAACCTCTGATTTAACAATTCCTAATTTACATATTATTCATTACAGATAGTATGAACATTGCAGAGAACACAGGACACTTCATTATGGGCCAAAGGGAAGCTAAAGGTGGACCAGAGGTAATTTTAAGTGATTGTCTTACTGTGATGAAGCTTGAATGGACTTCTTGGATCTGTGTCTTTCCTTTCACAGTGTCCGTGTGATCTGAATGCATTTCTTCATATTGTTCACTTGGCTGCAGCGAGACGGAGCTTATGTTTTCCTGCTGTGTGTAAATGTGCACATCATGTGGAGTTGTGTCCACATCTGTATCCTCATGCACTGCAATAGAGACAGCCTCTACTTCCTGTTGAGCCAAGGTCACTTCCTGCAGAATTAACAGTTTTAGCTGATTTAAGACAGAGTGCATGTGTTTGTGTGTATGAACAAACCTGAATGTGATTCTTTCCGTGGGCTGGTTTGCTCCAGGCCAATGTGATCAGAGAGTTTTGTTTCTCCACTGAAATCTCCTGAGGGTCTCCTTTGTTCTCAGTGTGTCTTTCTCTGTCTCCATCTCTCGTCTCCATCATGCTTTCTTCATCTCTTGGGTCTCTGACACACAAGATCTCTAAATATGGAGTGTCTTCTGGATCTAAAGCCATGCCACAGCCTTCAAACACAAAAATGCTAAATAAATGCATTTATCACAAAAATATCAAGCAGCATAACTGTTTTTAACATTGATAATGATAAGAAATCCTGAGCAGGAAATCAGTAAATTAGAATTATTTCTGAAGGATCAAGTGACACTGAAGACTGGAGTAGTGATGCTAAAAAAATTTAGCTTTGCATCGCAGGAATAAATTATATTTTACAATATATTAAAATAGAAAACAATTATTTAAAATTGTAATAATATTTTACATTATTACAGTTTTTACTGTATTTTTGATCAAACAAATGCAGCCTTGGTGATCATAAGAAAAAATACAGATCAAACCCAAAACTTTTTAATGGCAGTGTACATGCATATATGACTAGTCTTATTAGTTTTAATGTTAAAACACTTTCTTGCATCTCTGTTTAATGCTTCATCTTTAAGGCATTATATTAATGGTCTGGCACATGAATGTTTGTCATTTACCAGTGCAGAGTTCTTGTTTTTCACCATCTGACGGCTCCTCCTGTTCCTGTTCAGTCCTTTCTCTCTCCTAACAGAGACAGAGAAAACAGCTACTCATATTGTATTCCTTTTAACTGAATATCCAGATAATCTCTATAAGCGACACTTCTTCAATAGTTTCTTGAACTTTCTGTATATTGAGCCATTTCTCACTAGACAGAGTTCTTGAGTTGGCAACAGGGTATTTTGGATATTATAAAAATTCTTTATGTTACACTAGTATAAGTTCTTCAGGTCACTGCATACACTGTTAAAAATAAAGTTTTTTTGGCACAGATGATTCCATTCCAGAACCTTTAATATCAATGGAATCTTTCTGTTGGTTTAGCTCTTTAGATTAAAATGTTCTCCACAATAAAACGTGTTCTGTTTCAGAACTGTTCACTGAAAGGTTCTTTGGGAAAACAAAAATGGTTCTTCTATGAAACCTTCATGTTTTAAGAGTGTAAATTCTTCAGATCTCTGCATAGATTGTAGGTATCATCTGTTAAAGGAGAAGTTCATTTCTAGAATGAAAATTTTCTGATAATTTACTTACTCCCATGTCCTCACGTTCATGTCTTTCTTTCTTCACCTGTAAAGAAATTAAGGTTTTTGAGGAAAGCATTCCAGGATTTTTCTCCATATAGTGGACTTCAATGGTGGCCCCGAGTTTGAACTTCCAAAATACAGTTTAAATGCAGCTTCAAAGGGCTCTTATCCCAGCCGAGAAATAAGGGTCTTATCTAGCAAAACGATCTTTGCGACTGAAGAAAGAAAGACATGAACATCTTGAAAGACATGGGGGTGAGTAAATTATCAGGAACTTGTGGGTGCAAAAGTGAGGCCTTGCTAAAGATCTAGTCCATAAATGATTTTCTAAATAATCATGAAACACAAAGGATCTAATATGGTGAAGGATCTAAAAGCATGATTTATGACTGATAATGTGTAAGTGTGGAAGCAATTTGTCATTACAGTGTTAGGTGTAACATGCAATGGTACACGTGACTGCAAAACTTCATGCAGGTTGTGGAAACTGGCTCTGTGAAGTTCACTCTCATATTTGCGAAGCAAAGTCCAAAGACCCTCAGGTTCCTGAGAAGTGAAAGACATTATTCACACAATGAACATCATCTGCTCTGCACACTGTCATGATGCATTTAGAATGTTTGTTTTACTTACTTATTCTCTAACTTTATTATAATACTTGCATTTTCTGTTTTAGCTTAGTTTAAATTTGATTTGACAAATACACTGTTTATACTATGGTGCTGTTCTAAATGCAATCCTTGCTTGCTGTATACTGTAATGTGTGTGAGATTCACCAAATCTGGCAGAGAGTTTAAAACAGTCCAGGCCTCATCTTCATGTGCTTGTGTCAGCTGGGTCAGCAAATGAGTGGCACATTCCCCCCATGACACATCTATCCCAGAACACCCTGGGGCAAGCGGTCCAGTATAAGAACCATGTGCTTCCTGTAGAGAGGCTTTAATCTGCTGCAGGCTCCACACACAACTCTGATCCACCTCGTTTCCATGAACCACATCTGAAAGATAGACACGTATACACACTTTAATGAAAACCAGAAGCATATTTTACCGCTGATGTGCTTGTAAGTTACTAGTCACTTCAGTAAGTTCACCTAAAAATGAACTCATATTAGTTTGTAAAAACATGCGGGTGAGTAAATGATCATAGGATAATTTTTTTTAAGTGATCTATCACTTTCTGTAGTGGTGTTTGTGTTTTTATATGTAGTTGATGTTGTTAACTCTTGTTTTTCTGAATGTTTTCCTCGAGGTCACTCAGAGAAAGCCTGTGTAAGATCTCCACCAATCGTTTCCGTTCCTGCTCCTGGCACATAACCAAAAACTGCAGCACAGCCTGATGGGTACAAAATAAACAATCTGTAATTAAAGGGTACATAACACAAGCATATTAGGCAAATATGTCTGCCTTCAAGTCTCACATGAATCTACATATTTAAGACATTAAATTAAAATTGACAGTAAAAAGATTTCTAATGTTGCAAACAATTTCTATTTCAAATAAATGCTGTTCTTTTTAACTTTCTTTTCATCATAAATACCTGAAGAAAATGTATTATGGTTTCCACAACTGTTTTCAACACTGAGCAGCAAATCTGCATATTAGAATGATTTCTGAAGGATCATGTGACACTAAAGACTGGAGTAATGATGCTGAAATTCAGCTTTGCATCACAGAAATAAATTACATTTTAAAATATATTTAAATAGAAAACTCTTCTTTTAAATTGTAATAATATTTCACTATATTACTATTTTTTATTATATTTTTTTAACAAACAAATAATCTCTTATGCCTTGGTGAGCACCAAACATGCTAATTTAATTCCAACCAAAATCCCTTGAATTTACAACATAACACACTGCAACTTCTGAACGCACAAATTTGGAGGAGTGTCATGTATGTGTGCAGACGCAGTACCTGTTGTGCACAATTTCCTGTTTTCCAGCCCTGCTGTTTTTTAGCAGTGGGATCCAGATTTTGCTGAAGCCAGATCCTGGTGAGATCCTGACTGACTGAACCTCTCAAATAAGGCCTAGAGCACACAGAAATTATTTTAATTCAAGCTTACACACCTCAGAGTGAAAGTAAACACACTTCGGAGTGAAAGTAGCTAGATGTGTCAGCATGTAATATTTTAAATACAGATGATGTGTCCACTTCTCATATTTAACACGCTCACCATCTGTCCCAGTGCTGTCTGGCGACCAGCAGCGCAGTGTAGGACTGATTCTCTCTCTCGGCTCTCCTCACAGCGACACACATACTGAGATATATAACACGTAGAGCTTTCTGTCCCAATCTGCAGGAGCAATAAATCACAACATCTGCAACCATTAGCATATGTTTAGTATTACAGATTGATATTGGCATTAAAAGGTCATGCTTAACTTGCATTCTCAGACTACCACTAGGGGCACTATAATGCATAAACTGTCTTCACCTGTAGTTCATTTTCTTCAGGTCATCACATGTCTGGCCTAAATAAGCTTTATGGGAAATATTTGAGAACTACTACTGATGCTTTAAGCCAATCACATGCATTTATGAGAATTCATCAACTGATGAATATATTACAATGACCTGTTCATGAGTGCACTGATCGATTCCTTCTCATCTTGATAATGTGACTCCAGTTCCGACAGGAAGATGACAGCAGACCAAGCCTGTTCCCTCGGTTTAGACGACCAAGCCTGATCTCTAGGTTTAACGCTCTCAGGACAGCCGCGCAAGACCACAGAACCACAGCTCCTACCATATTCATTAAATACAATGAAGTAATAATGTATTTGGTAACACTTTAATTGAAGCTTTTATATAAAGTTGAGGTCAAACGTTTGCATACACCTTGTTAAATCTGCAAATGTCAATTATTTTACAAAATGCATGTTATTTTTTATTTGGTACTGACCTGAATTATATTATATTATATTTTACATACAAGATGTTTACATATATATCATATACCTGAATGATCCACAGCTTTTTTTTTTGTTTAGTGATAGTTGTTGATGATTTCCTTGTTTGTCCTGAACAGTTAAACTGCCCGCTGTTCTTCAGAAAAATCCTTTTCTGTCCCACAAATTATTATTTTTTTTTTTCAGCATTTTTGTGTATTTGAACGCTTTCCAACAATGACTCATGAACAACTATCACTAAACAAAAAAACGCAGCTGTGGATCATTCAGGTAACAACACAGTATTAAGAATCAAGTGTATGTAAACTTTTGAACTGGATCATTTTAAAAAATTCAACTATTATTTTCTTTTGTGGACTACATGTAAATGTCTTTTATGTGAAATATCTTATTCAGGTCAGTACTAAATAAAAAATAATGCATTTTGTATGATCCCTCTTATTTCTGTAAAATAATTAACATTTTGCAGATCTTGCAAGGTGTACGCAAACAATATAAAAATATTCTGGTAACACTTTACAATAATTCCCATTAGTTAACATTAATTTTAACATTAGTTAAAGCATTAACTAACAATGAGCAGTACATTTATTACAATATTCATTAATCTTTGTTACTGTTAGATAGTTAATAAAGTGTTACTTACAATATATTTTCATAATTATATTTGAGTTTAAACACCAAATACAGTATATAATAGCAGACTCTGCATTTACAGATGCACAACTAACTAGTAGTACCTGTAGCACCGGAGGGCCCCAGGAAGCCCACACACCTGAACCCAGTCTCTGTGTCTGAATGCCAGCTCTACACACGCTCCTAATTCACACACACATTCTGTTTGATCCCACACTGACATTGAGTCCCACCAAACAACACCTGTAATGTCGTGCAAAAAGAAACTGTTAAACTATTCTGTGAAAGGAAGCATTTATGATCTCAGAGTATCTATTACCATACTCATCCTGTAACATCTCTCTGTACAGCCGCTCTCTGATGATCTCATATTTATAGTACAGGAGCTGGAGGATGTCGGTAGTGCTGGGACAGATCCTGACTGGTCGCATGATGCCAGCGTTCCTCTGAGAAAGAGACGGTAGGACACTCCACATGCCATCAAGAACAAGTCTGAACGGAAAGCAGGAGGAGTATATGGTGAATTTGTTCAAATGGGATTGTGAGCAGCTGAATGAATGAGTGTGTGTTTAAAAAACCTGATGTAAAGTCTCTTGGCTCTGTTCTGAAGATACAAGATACTAAACTGCTCTGGATTCTGCTCCTAGAACAAAATAATACAAAGTGTGCACACATATATTTAGCAGACACCTTTCTCCAAAGCAATTAAACAAACAAGTGAATGATCCATGATTAAGGTAAAACGATGATTAACTAAAAACATACTGTCTGAATACTCGATTCTGATTGGCTGGCAAGTATGCATTAGACCCATTTAATATTAAGTCAGTTGTTCCAAATCACCATTCTAAATTAATGTGCCATACAAAACAGCTTGTTTTGCTGCTTGATATTGCAAATAGGTGTGTCTTACCACATTATTTTAATGTATTATGTTAATTATGAACACACTGGTTTGTAGTGCAAACAGTTTTACTGTTTACTGCAGATTGTTATTCTTCTCTTTATAATGGCTAATGAACCGGAAGTCTCACTCATAGGCTTACTTCCACATTGAAGAAGAATGTGGATAATTTGTTCAAATACATGTGGTCATGCTGCACTGTTTCATCTCTGTGTCTGATTTGAAGCAGGCAGAACGCTAGCGATAACAAGCCGTAATTGACAAAAATAACCATCATTTTTACCCTTCCAGTCAAATATTGTGCTGCAAACATCATTAACAGCTTTAACTTCTCAATACTGGCAACCAACCTTGGTATAAGCAGAATAATGCATGGCTAGCTGTGCATTAAATGATTTTAATACACAACATGAAGGCCACCCGACACAAAGCAGACAGTAATGTAATATACTATAATATAAATATATGACTTTGGTTTTCTACCTGTTGTTTGGAGCTGAAGTTGATTGTTGAGGATTGTGTGTTTTGTTTAGGATTGATTCTACCAGCCTTCAACATCTGGAGATCCCAGAACAGCTACAGAAAATGCAAGCCATTCATATTGTTTAATTTAGAATAAGTTAATTAATTAGTATAACTTCACAATTTATATAATATAATTTCACAATTTGTGACCATGGACCACAAAACCAGTCATAAGGGTCAGTTTTTTGAAATGCTGAATAAATAAGCTTTTAATTGATGCATGGTTTGTTAGGACAATTTTTGGCAACTATTTAAAAATATGAAATCTAAGGGTGCAAAAAGAGGCTCTTAGCAATGCATATTACTAATCAGAAACTAAGTTTTAATATATTTATTTACAAAATATCTTCATGGAACATGATCTTTACTTAACATCCTAATGATTTTTTGGCATAAAAGAAAAATCGATCATATAATGTTTTGTTGTTGGTTATTGCTACAAATATACCCATGCTACTTAAGACTGGTTTTGTGGTCCAATGTCATATTTGACATGATTTTTACATTTAATCACTCAAAATACCCAAAACAAAGATAAATACTGTAGCTAACAAGGCAAAGGTTCACTGTAAGGATAAAACCCATAGAAAATGTTCTGGCAGTGTTTTTTTTTTTTTTTCCATTTAATTTCATATATCATTTAATCCTAAAAAGCAGCACAATGATATGTGCAAAATACCTGTGAACATTTCTTCATATTAACATGGCACATTGTGACACATTTTCTGACTGTTTAGAGCATTTATTTTCAGTCTAAATTCTCAATTCATTGTCAGATTAGTTCAAATCAAAAATCTAAATTAATATATATATATATACTTATATATATAACATGTATGTATTGTAATATATATATTCTTAATTTAGATTATGAAGTAATGTGGCAAAGTATTACAGTGAAATACAGACGGAATTAAATGAAATAAATACCTGTTCACTGTTCTCACGCTGTTTCTCCATCGCTAGGAGAACATGCAAAACTCCTCTGGCTGAACATGACAAGCCTCCACTTTGACCTCTGACCTGAACACATTACAAAGCATTTCCTTTTGGTTCCTCTTTTCTGTCTCATTCATGAGATTCTGACACAGCAAGTCTTGTTCACCTGTGAAATGGCCCTCTTTGTCTCGTCCAGGCTGGCGGTGATGAGAAAGACGTTTCTATAGAGCGAACAGATCATGTCCACACCAACCTCATCATCTTCATGTACACCAATCGACTCACACACCAATTGCAAACACTCTTCCATCCTAAAAAAGACAAAAGCACTCAGTGTAAGCTCAGTTGCACTCAAATGCCTTTGAATAAAAAAATATACATTTAAACAAATCATGAAACGAGTTCTTGCTGTGCATCATGATCAAATTCAAATATAACAGCTAGTTCTACCTAACACAATTCAAACAGGAAAAGGGAAAGTGTCTCACCTGTTCGATGAGTTTATCTTCATGAATCATGCATGATAGCAACAAAGCCACGTCTGTTGCTGAGGAAACTGCTAAGAGTCAGATTACAAAAGACGTTCAGCTCAGTGCTGAGCACATTCTTCCTCAGACAAATCATGACACTAAATCAGCAACAATACAATACTAGCAAACAAACACCAAAAAGCCTGGCTGAATCCTATATAAACAGCTATGACAGACTTTACATTTTTGGTTCAATTTTACCATTTAGGATTTATATTGAGTTAAAATTACATGTACGCTGTATATCAGTGTTTCTGCAAGAAATTGAATTTGTATGATTTTTTTTTAAAACAGCAACCAAATCTTGTAAGACTCTAAACAATATATTTATTAAAATTATACAACTACTTATTTTGTCTGCTGTAAATGTCAATTAAATTCAGGACCATTTTTAATGCATGTTTATTCAGCAAAAACATCAGCAAAATTGGTTTGCTTTTTTAAACAATTTTATTTCACATCCAGGTGACTCACATCCCCAAATGGTTCCTATTCAAATGCAAACAGTGTAAAACAAATAAAAGCAACTGGTAGAAAAAAGTATTGCAATTTTTTTTTTTTAAATGCAAAATAAGAACAAACACAGGCTGACTAAAAGTAGGACTTTTTGTGTAATTGACACAAAGTAACCATAAATAAGAATAAAATGTTTATGATTTACACAAAAAAGACAGTTTACACATCCAGAGAACGCCAATGCATCTGATGAATATAAAAAATGGCATACATAACTCAAAATGATTACGTGAAGGCACTGTTCAATTTAGCCTTTATTTATAACATACTGCTTATAATACTATGTATTTAAAGAGAGTAGCAAAATACCAGTGCAACATCAAAAAATGAAAGCCCTATCAAAAAAGGGCAGATATAACAATGCAGATTTGCAGTTCAAAATAGTTAAAGAGGAAAAGTCCAGAAAAACAACTTATGGCATATGAAAAAAAAAAAAAAAGAAAAAGCTTTTTCCTCTTTGTACTCTTGTTCTGTGATGAGAAAAAGAGGTACACTTTGTCCATCTGGCTCAAAACATGTACATTAGCTCCAAACACAGGTTAACAGTGTCCTATAATCACTCAGAAACACTTACACACAGTAGCACCAATGAAACAACTCAACAACTAAATGCAGTATACAGTAGAAGACTGTTTATGTTGTTTGAGATATAAAGTAACAATTAAATATGCTTTTTAAAGTCAACATAAAACTCCATTCGCAATTTGGGGAAGCCTGTTTATAAGGATAAAAAATATTACATTTGTGGCTTTATCTCACAATCCTGAATTTATTCTTGCTAATGTGAGAAAATAGGATTGTGAGCTACAAATTCAGAATTGTGAGACCTTGCAATTCTGAGATTTTATCTCACAGTTCTATTTTTATCAGAATCCTGAGAGTTTGAATGGTGAGATAAAAAGCACACGGAAATAAGCATCCATAGTAATTTGATGTATTTTTGAATTCAACGGGATATTTTAAATGTTTTTTTAATATTAAAAACATTTTTTGAAATAACATGTACTGATGAATCTTACAGAATAAGACCAGGAATACGAATGAAAAAGAAATGAAGCAAATTCTGAGTTCATGTTGACTTGAAGAGCTTGTTGTGGTTCATCAGATATCAAGATTAACAGATTTGATTCCACGTGATGTTTGGTGGAGTTTTCGGGTCTCTTTGAGATTCTCGAGGATAATTTTCGGGCATTTCTCAGGGGCGATGCAGTGGGCATTGTGTTCCACCAGGCCAGCTGGACACTGGCATCCCGGCACACAGGGTTTGAAGCAGTGAGCCTCGATCACCCCAAGCGGCACGTCTTTATTAAAACATGTCTTAGGACACGGCGGCCCGCATTCATCAAACACATAACCGCGGTCCAACGGACAACCCACGGCTTTGGGGATGAAAAAGAGAAAGGATAGTTATACTAAAGCAGAACAAATTACTTAAATTTCCCCTTATGCAAAGAAAATACATGTCCTTATGTGTGAACTGTATTATATATTCAGTTATTTAATGCATACTGCTAATACATTACCAGTCAAAAGTTTTTGAACAGTAAGTTTTTAATGTTTTTATAGAAGTCTCTTCTGCTCACCAAGCCTGCATTTATTTGATTCAAAGTACAGCAAAAACAGTAAAAATCTGAAATATTTTTACTGTTTAAAATAACTGTTTTCTACTTAAATATATTTTTTAAATGTAAGTTACTCCTGTGATGCAAAGCTGTTTTTTCAGCATCATTACTCCAGTCACATGACCCTTCAGAAATCATTTAAATATGCTGATTTGCAGCTCAAGAAACATGATTTATTATTATTATTATTATTATTATCAAGATCTAAATTTACATTTGTTTCAGGATTGTTTGATGAATAGAAAGACTCAAAGATCAGCATTAATCTGAAATAAAAAGCTTTTGTAGCGTTATACACTATACCATTTAAATACTATACTTTACCAAATACTATGCATTATACACTATACCATTTTGTTTTGTTTTTTTATAGAAATTAATACTTTTTATTTAGCAAAGATGCTTTAAATTGATCAAAAGTGATGATAATACAAAAGATTTCTATTTCGGATAAATGCTGTTCTTCTGAACTTTCTATTCATCAAAGAAACCTGAAAAATTCAACTCTGCTGATTTTTACACAATAATAATAATAATAATAATAGTTTTTTGAGCAGCAAATTAGAATAGTGGAATGATTTCTGAAGGTACATGTGACTGGAGTAACGATCCTAAAAATTCATCTTTGAAATCACAGAAAATAAATTACATTTTAAAATATATTTAAATAGAAAGCAATAGAAAGAAATATTTCAAAATTGTACTGTTTTTGTTGTACTTTGGATGAAATAAATGCAGAAGAGCAGAAATAAAATGAGCAGAAGAGACTTCTTTAAAAACATTAAAAATCTTACTGTTCAGAAACCTTTGACTGATAGTGTATATAGCATTTTACATTAATATTTTATAATATATTGAATAATACACCAGGAATTGCTGCTTTTTTAATTATTAAAAATAAGTGACAATATACACCACAGATCAAAAGTTTCAGAATGGTAAGATTTAAAAAGAAATGTATTGGGGGGTGCTTTCTGTTTGAAAAATTTAAATGATAATTTATTCCTGTGATGTAAAGCTGAATTTTCAGCATCATTACTTCAGTCTTCAGTGTCACATGACCCTCAAAATCATTCTAATATGCTGATTTGCTGTTCAAGAAACATTTCTGATTATCACCAATGTTGAAAACAGCAATTTAGGACTATTTTTAGGATTCTTCAGTGAATATCATTTAAAACAGAATATTCCTCCATGTTTTATTTCATAGGGGTCAGCTGTACAGCTCTTCAGAAAACAAATGTCATTATCAAGCTCAATTTAGTTCAATAATGATTCAATTATTTATTCAATAACTGTCAATGTTGCCATGTTCATCATAAAACAAATTCAATTTAGCTATAAAGCAGCTCTACAGAAAACAACAGTATCATTATTCAGTCTAGGTCAGTGTTGATTCGATTCAGTTTAAATAACACTATCAACACTGCAACATTCATCAATTACAAAATGACGGGAAAAAATAAAAATATTTTAAAGTGAACACACTGTACTGTAAGTGTGTATCTCACTCACCGCAGAGTGTTGGCGATCTCCACTGCAGGATAACTCCAGCCTCACGGCACTCAGACGTGTAAGCCTCCAACACTTCACACAAACACTCGTCCATATTGGATCCACAGGCACACAGATCATACACGCACGAAGCATAGAACATCTCGGGTGGCACCAGCTTATGACAGCGCTTAAACACGGGGGACTTCAGCACTGCACAGCGAGCGTTCGCAGTCTTACGGGCCAAGTAACCAGCTTTATTACATGGATTAATATTTTTCACGTCAGGACACTGAAGACTTGAATTTCCAATGCCCACCTGCAAGTGGATCAAAGTATATATAGTTTAACATTTATTTGAAATACATTATTAATTAATAACGCAGGCAAAGACAGCATGAAGATGTTTTAGTGTTTCAACCTTCCAGTTGTTTCCAAACACTGCTTCAGAGTTGGTGATTTGTCCGGCGCGTAGTTTCATGTCGTCCTGAGAATAGTTATTGAAGTTGCCGCATAAGCCACACATCTTCTTCTTGTAGGTACCAGGAACACTGACTTCCAGATGAGAACGGCCATTCCACAACACCTTACATTACAATTCATTAAAAAATATTACAAATGAATGAAAATTAATGTCGGCTATCCATATAGATAATAAGGTCTAGGAAGAATTAGATGAGAAATGTTTGAATTCACACTTAAATCTCAGACTTTGGTATATAGTCCAATTTAAGCACAATTTGAGACATTAAAGCTCTACTGAAATTTCAAGGTTCCCTTTTGTTCTCATTAGAAAAAAATCGAATAAGCAAGGAACTTCTGTAAGGATCTCTGTTTCCTCTCTATATAATCGCATTGAAATGCCAGTAAGGCATAACTGGACTAGACAGTAAAGTTCGTAGACAAACTTTAAGTTGGCTTGAAAAAGCCTGGCCAAAAAGTTTTAAAGGTTTGACTGTTTTCAGTTTGAAATACTTTTCAGCTTAAAATAGTCTGAAAGATTAAAGTTAGAATGTTTTGAAGGCAATACAGTATATTAGAAAAACAGATTTTTGGTTTGCAAGGCTACCTGGGGTGATTGCTAGGGCAGTTGCTAGGGTATCTGGGGTGGTTGCTAGGGTGTTGCTATGTGGTTGCTAGGGTACTTGGGTTGGTTGCTAGGGTGTTTTTATTCGGTTGCTATGGTACTTGGGAAGTGTTGCTATGCGGTTGCTAGAGTGTTGCCATGGTACCTGGGGTGCTTGCTAGGGTGGTCGCTAGGGTACCTGGATTAGTCGCTAGGGTGTTGCTATACAGTTGCTAAGGTACTCTGGGTGGTTGCTAAGGTGTTACTAGCATACTGTTACCATGATTAACAAGTTACTAACCTGTTGCTAGCATGTTTCTAGCATGATTAACATGTTGTTAACATGATTAGCAAGTTACTAGCACGTTGCTAGCATGTTTTTAACACGTTTAACGTTAGTAACATGTTAGCATGTTTTAGCATGATTAACAAGTTACTAGCATGTTGCTAGCATGATTAGCAAGTTACTAGCATGTTTCTAGCATGATTAGCATGTTTCTAGCATGATTAGCAAGTTATTAACATGTTTCTAACATGCTTAGCATGTTACTAGCATGTTTCTAACATGATTAACATGTTACTAGCATGCTGCTAGCATGATTAACAAGTTATTAGCATGTTGCTGGCATGATTAGCAAGTTACTAACATGTTGCTAGCACGAGTAACATGTTATTAGCATTATTAGCAAGTTATTAGCGTGTTGCTAGCATGTTTTAGCATGTTTAACATGTTGCTAGCATGTTTTAGCATGATTAGCATGTTAATAGCATGTTGCTACCACGATTAGCAAGTTGCTAACTTGTTGCTAGCATGATTAGCAAGTTAGTAGCATGTTTTTAGCATAACTAGCATGTTACTAGCACGATTCTAACATAAAATCTTGTTTGTGATGTTTTTTTCCTAGAAGAGACTGAACACAGAGTGAATTTATGTAGAAGCTGTACCTTCAGCCCAACATTGGTGTTCAGGAGGATGGTGTTGGTCTTGCGCTCCAGGTAAACATACGGTTCTTTAAGAAACGGCAGAGAGACTGGCTCATAATCAACCTGATGCATAAAATACAAAAAGAGGAAGAAAAATTAGCAATAAGCAAAGCTGTGAATATTATAGATAAAAGTGCCTAAAGAAAAGTTTAAGCTAAAAACAACTGTTAATTTGGCTTAGGGTATCCCAATTTTGATTTGATGAAAGTTTCAGCTGATGAAATTTGAGTCAATTAAAAGCTAATTAAAAATAAATAAAAAAAAAAAACAACAAAATAAAATGAAATAAAATTGCTAAAAAGATTTACCTGTTTATCATGTGACCAATAACCAACATAAATGCAATGTAAACAAGCACATATGTTCAAAAATAGTTTGAAATCTACAAAATAACATGTGCATGGTATGCAATGAAAATGTTTAAACACCTCTGTAGAATATGTTACCTTGACAATCCAGTTCTGAAGCAGCTGTACCACAGTATCTCCAATAAACACTGTCACTTCTTTAGTCCAAGACACTCCCTTACGTCCCCGGTCCTCATTAGACACATGAACACTGGAACATAAACACAAGTGTCTGTTCAGACTATGCACATATGGACTACACTTTTTTAAGTATCTGTATGTTGCTAGCTTCCACTTTTGGTGAATTATCCCTCTAATGCACAAGATACACTACTGATCAAACATTCGGTGTCAGTCTCATGCTAACTCATTTGATCAAAAAATACAGTAAAAACAGTAATATTGTGAAATGTTATTACAATTTAAAATAACTGTTTTCTATTTGATTCTATTATATATTTTAAAACATAATTTATTTCTGTGATGCAAAGCTGAATTTTCAGCACCATTACTCCAGTCTTCAGTGCCATATGATCCATCAGAAATCATTCTAATATGCTGATCTGCTGCTCAAGAAACAATTCTTATTATTATCAATGAAAACTGTGATATATGATTTGTGGACTGTGATACTGCAGAGCAAAAAGTTCAATAGAAGAGCATTTATTTAAAAGATTTGTTTTGTAACATTATTAATGTTTTTACTGTCACTTTTAAACAATTTAATGCATCCTTGCTAAATAAACCTATTAATATTTTTTTTAAAAATCTGACTGACCACAAACTTTTAAACAGTAGCGTAGGAATGGGCAATATGTCCAAAATGAGTAATTTTATTTCATAGTAACGTTGTATATCACAATATACTTATTTTTGCTTTAAATAAGGTCATCACAATTTTTGATACCATTGAAATTTCATAATTCTTTTCTAAAACTAAACCTAACACCAGCCTAAATTTTAAAAAAGCTCAATGAAGACAAGTAAACAGCCAGCATTAAATAAGAATAAGAAACTAATTACAAGCAAATCGTTGAACAAATAAGAAATGCTCCATATATTGTATTAAAAAATTCTAATGAATAAAAAATGCACTTCTTCACTGTGTAAATTTAATATACATTTCTTCTTATTAAAGTTACAAAAGTGATTTAGTCAACAGCAGTGAGACATTTAGGAGCACTTTAGGAGCTGCCCAGATTCAGTATACTGTTACATGTGTTTTATTTCTTAGCTGTTTGCTTTCACTTAAGACCTAAATTACTGTGTTTATGAGAACACTTGCAAAGATGGCTATTTTGATACATACAATTGTGTATATTTAATCATGGCAAAAAGTGGCAAAAATAATTCTCTCTCTGACAGCACCTGCATATTGCGAAATGAGTTCTCTTTTGCAGCTGATTGTGTTTCAATGACTTTAAATCACTTGTTTCAAAACCACAATGATTAAAAAACAGGTTGCAAATGCAACGTTTTTGTGACCATGTAGCACAGCAATGCATGTAACTGCAATAGAGATGATGATCCAAAATCTCTATCAGTTGACATATTTCTACCAGTTCGCTGTGATTACCAGTATATCGCCCACCCCTAAGTCTAGATATGAGTGAGGCAATATACTGAGCACCTGAAGTCTCCGCCCTCACAGTCCCGAGCCAGAACATATGTGCACGTCCCCTGGAAGTTCACCATCTTTCCATCAAACGTTCGGTAGTGAGGGTCTCCAAACACAACACAGGTGGCGGGGTGAGGAATACAGTGAGGACAACACATTCCCGGTACCTGAACTGGCGTTTCATCCTGTAAACACACAAATGTGGTATATATTCAACTCAATTATACTTTATAAGCCCAAAATGTCATCACTATCCAAAAATATCCTCACCAATATAGTAAAACTTCTCAAACACCGATTTGTGAGATATATACAGTAATCTCAAATGTGTCATGTCATCTTACCGAGGCACACGTGAGTGTTGGGCATCTCTGGGTTTGGCAGTGCACGTCTCCATACACACAGGAGCAGGATGTACACTCGTCCACCTCCCAGTGGTCATTGTGGTTGTACCGCTGTTTGTCGTACACACAGTGTTCATGAGCTTCTTTGGAGTAAAATACAGATATGATGGCTGTGCATTCAGGACAGCACTTCTCAGGGTTCGTCACTTTGATCGATCCATCCGGACATTCAAGAGGAGGACACTCCTGCAGATCACACTTGATATGCCCTTGCTAACACACACACACACACATATATATATATATATATCAGGGCTGGCAAACGATTAATCGTGATTAATCACATACAAAATAAAAGATTTGAGTTTGCCAAATGTATGTGTGTGTAATGTGTGTTATTATTATGTATATATAAATACACACAAATTAAAGTATATATTTAAGAGACATGTTATTTATGTACAAAACATTTTTATTTATTTATAATATAAATTCTATAAATATCATAATAAATCCATATACTTGTAAATATTTCTTAAATATATACATGAATGTGCTTGTATTTATATATGCATAATAATTACACACGGTACACACACATATATTAGGCAAACTCAAATATATATTAATTTAAAATGTGCTTCATACTCCATTAACATTATGTTTTTTTTTAGAGCTATTTGTTTCATGTTTCATAAAAAAATAACATAAAACAGTCAAAATTTTAGTACAGGTTTTAAATCTGTAACAAGCTTTTGTTATTTTTATTATGTCTTGTTTTTCTTTTTTTTAAATATTTATATATACAGGGTATCTACAAGATTTTGAAGCTAATATTTAGGACATTTTAAGACCTGTACAAATAAAATGAATACCATATGAGCAGGATAGGGCAATGTCTAACATATTAAACTGTAAAATGACTGTAAAAACCATGATTTACAGTTCAGATACAGTTTTTCACAAAAACAAAAAGTTTTATAAAATAATAAACTTCACATTTCAGCCTTTAAACCATTTATGGATGAGTCAAAAGTTTCAATTAATATATGAAGACCTCTCGAAATCATAATTAAGACTTTCTTGTACCATAACTAAATTTAAGACTTTTAAAGGACCTTTTTAAGTTGTTTTTATTATAGTTTTAGTTTATTTTAGTACTTTAAAATGTGCTTAAAGCTTCATTAAAATTTAATAGATATGTCTCTAGAGCTTTTGGTGCAGATGAGTGTCTGTATGGTTCATTTGGTTGATATGAGTGTTGTTTAAAAAGCATCAAAACAACAATTTGCTGATAAAACCTACTTAAACTTGAAGTTTGATTTGAGATGTTCCATTAAGAATAACAAAACAGTTAAATGTTTAGTTTAAGTTTTAATTTTGTTTAATTTTTTAAAATCTTCTATTTAGCTTTATACTATTTTTAGATCACTTTTAGGTTCATATGCATGTTTAATATCTGAGTTTGATTCGTTTGTTTGATGCAAGAGTTTTCATGTTAAAAAGCATCAGATTAACATATTTCAGGAAAATGACTTCAAAAATTAAAAAAAAGATGCAAAATAACATAAAACAATTATTTGTTTGTTTCTCCTAAACTGGTTCCTGCCAATTAAATGTTTTCCTCACATTACAGATGCAGGTGACGCACTCGTTCTCCTTGTCTGTCCATCTCCGGCCGTTTGGCACACGGGTTTGATCGCCCTCTAATACACACTCTAAGAGACACACATATACAGATGAGCACACATGTACAATGAGAAGCAACGCTACATTATTTCTGACAGAGAAACTCTGTACCATCACAGACGGGGCAGCAGGAATCTGGCGGTGTGTGCTGATCAGCTGGAGAGCAGCTGAGAGGAGGACAGCCCCGATGGATACACGTCCACGTCAAATCCTATGCAAACACATACATTATCACTCATACATCATATCAACGCACACTGCTTTATAAAACAATAGTGCGTGTGTTTGAATACCTTGCAGTGACAGGTAAAACAGGGATCATCTGTGGCCAGCACTTCATTACCGATCAGTGTAGCTGTGCAATTACTGAGGGGCTCTGAAACACAAACCACATGAATAAAACAATCATCCTGTAAGAACATTTATTTTAAAATGATCTGGAGAAGCTCAACTATAATATAAAATTAGGAAAGGCATGTGTTGGGTTAATAATGCTGTTGGATTCTTATTTTGATATTAAATACATCCAATTGTGTAATTTATGTAATGCGACTATTTAAGTGACTTGCATTGCAATTTTGCATTTCCCACTCAATGAAATGATCTTTAAAAGGTCTTAAAATGATCTTAATTTAGAAGACATGCCACATTTAATTTGACATAAATTAAAGGTTGCCATAAGTATGATTTGTTCATTGTTGTGAAGCTGAGTCAAAGTTTGACTTTTGTATTAGTGTAGAAGAACATGATGAAAATTAGAATTAATTAGAAAATTAGAAATAAGGGCACTGAATAAATTTAACTTACATACATCAAATCATGTTTTTTTTAAATCACCTGAAATGAAATTAAAAATAAAATGAAAATAACAAAAATATAAATAATAGAAATGAAGAAAGAAAAATTAAATATAACAATGAAACTGATCAGTTATTTTAGAAATATTTATATAATATTACAGTATTCATTAATACTTCAAATTAGCAATTATTTTTCTATTTTCAGTTTCATTTTATTGTTATTGTAGTTTTATGTTCATTATTTAGTTTCTGTTTGTTTACTTTTGTCATATTATTAATGTTTTATCATGCTTATGTGTATATTTAGGGGTTTTTAATATTTCTATTTAGCTTTATTTTTATTCCAGCTTTAGTCTAATTAATTTAGCAATTAATAAATTCCATTTTATAGTGTAACAATTTCAACTTGCACTCACTGAACTAATTTTCGCCTTTTAAGTTTCAGCCGTTAATTATTTGTATTTAATTTTAGCTTTATTGCAATTACAGAAACCATTTCAATTTATTTCAATAAAAAATTCATAACATTATTTAACGCATTAGTTAGCATTAGCAATAATGGACAATACTTTTACAGCATGCAGGTTAATGTTAATTTCTATTTTTTTTTATATTTCAAATTGTGTAAATTAACATAAAGGTATTATGAACAAACATAATTTATAACATATGCTTTTGTTCATTTTTAATTTACCAATCAATTTAATATGTGAGAAGAAAGAGACTATAGAGTGATACAAGAAACAGAAAACTAGCACAGCAATGTTAAACATTTGCTGACAGCAGTGTTTATACTAACGTGTACAGACAGGGCAGCAGGAGTCAGATTCGCTGTATTGAATGTTGTGTTTAGGACAGTCCACCAGACTCGGGCACTGCTTCCTGTAACAGCGCATGTGCTGTCCTCCGTCTGGCATCACCTATGACACACACACACACACACACACACAAACAGTAAGGCGAGGAAACCCACATATGCACACAACGTGTTCTGATGAGCTGTACCTCACAGGTGCAGATCTGACACGGGTCATCAGAGGGATGGAAACTCTCTCCAGGGCTGTACACATGGCCATTATACACACAGTCTGACAGAAGAAAAACACATCTCAAACTCAAGACTTTCAAAGCAAAACTATGCATGCACAAAACAGTTTGTAGGGATTGTAGGTATACCTGCACACACCGGGCAACATTCGCCTGGCACGCTGATCTGGTTTACACAGGTGGACAGACAGTGGACCTCCGAACATGTGGTCACTCCATTCACACACATGCAGGACATGCAGGGACTGCTGGATGCAAACCAGGTACTGCCTTCAAGGTGCTCGACGCCATCATAAATACACCCTGAGAGAGAAAGACAGCTCTAGTAGCACTTATTTTAAAGTCAAAGTATGATCTTTTCAATGATTATTCAATATTAGATATACTAATAGTATTTACAATTTTTTAGATTTAATAATATTTTATATATTATATATATATATATGTTATATGTATATGTTTTCATTAGCTGTATAAATATATTTACAATTAAATAATACAAAAATAATACAATAAAACAAAAATCTAACACAAATAATAAAGTAATAATAAAAAATTGTTTAAATAATGTAAATAAAAATAATAATACAATATATTAAATTCACTTTTATTAAATAAAGTACCTCAAAACAAAATGATTCATTCATTAATCTTCGAGATTTGGATGACACAACTATGACTACATTATATATGACTGCAAATAAACATTTTTGTAAATTGAAATGAAAGAATAATACAGGAAAATGTTCAAAAACCTTACACAAAACACAAAAATGTAAAAATGCTGCCTTGACTAATAACTGAAAGTATTAAAATTACTTAAACTAAAATTTAAATTAAAAAATAAACCTAATTAAAATTATTATTATATAATTTTACAATATATACCTATAATTATGTTATATTATATAACATTAATACATGTTAAAAACAATGGTAGAATATGGGACTACTGATGTAAACTTTTTGTATTTATATATACAGTAAGCAGAACAATTGCAACATAAGGGTAAAAAAGAGTAGACACACACTGACCTTTGCACTGTGGGCAGCACTGTCCCAACAGGGTGATGGGGTTATGGCAGGAAACCGTGGGACAGGTGACCGGGCTGCAACTAATAGAGCCGCTCTGACACACGCAGCGCTTGCAGGGGTCTGAGGGGGCATAAAACATCTGTGTGTTTCCATATATCTGCCCTTCAAACAGACAGCGGTCACACACCGGACAGCAGCCCCTAGTGTCCCCCGGATGTGTGCACTGCTGAGGACACTCCCTCCTGTCGCATAACAGGGCTCTGTCCTGAAAAATCACACACACGTATAGACTGAAAATGATGTACTGTGTTGCAGTGATTGTATCAGATGGTAATACCATGATATTTTGGTATACAGTATAAAACGTTACCATATTCAATGATATTTGTATGGTAATACACAAGAGAATGCCCACTGAAAATGCTCTAAAACATGATACTACAACGGTATTTTACTTTTTATTTAATTATTTTTGTTATGCATTTTTATTTTATTATTTAATATTTTCGTTATTTTTATTTTTTAATATTTGATTTTATTGCTGACAGTGGAAAAACACTTAATTGAAAAGCCATTTTTTTTGTTAATGCACTATTGCTACTAGCAAAGAACAATCATTCAAAATTAAAATCATTCTTCAAAACTGTTTTTGTTTTATTATTTTATTGTTGAAAGTGGTTAAGTTTTGAGAGTTATGTTTTGACTTGCAAATGCTGTACTATAGTACAGTAATAGTATCTATTGGTAATGCTGTATAATTGATATAATTAACTATTATACAGTCCGCCATGTTACTATTTGATTACCATATTTATGTACAATGATATTTGCATCATACTCAAGAGAGAACATGATAGCACATAGTATATGCCCAAAAAACATGGTATTACAACATGACATTTTTATTTTGTATGTAATTTAAATTTAGTTCATTTTATATTTAATTTTGTTATTTTATATTTTATTTTAGTTTTTTTAAAATGTTGCCAGTGGGAAAACATGGTATTAAAACATGGTATTTTAATTTTATATTTTATTGCAGTTTATTTTATTTTATGTTTTTGTTTAGTTTTTTATTGATGACAGTGGAGAAAACATGGTATTACAACATGATATTTTTATGTTTATTGTATTGTAATTAATTTTATGTTTATTTTATTTTAGTTTAGTTTTTTTATTATTATTATTTACAGTGGGAAAAATGGTATTTTATTTTATATTTTGTTATTTCTTTTATTTCAGTTTTTTTAAATAGTTGACATAGGGAAAACATGGCATTACATCATGGTATTTTAATTTTAGATTTTATTAGAGTTTATTTTCTATTCAATTTTTGGTATACTGAGGTAAACACAGTATTTTTATTTTATTGTAATGTATTTTATTTTATATTGTGTTTTATTTTTATTGATGACAGTGGAGAAAACAGGGTATTACAACATGATATGTTTTATGTTTTATTGTATTGTATTTTACTTTATGTTATTTTATACATTGTTTTAGTTTCTTATTGTTGACAGTGGGGAAAAAAGATGGCATTACAACCCGGTATTTTGCGTTATATTTTATTGCATTGTATTTAATTTCATGTTTTGTTTTTTTTTTGATAGTGTGGAAAAACATGGTATTACAACCTGGTATTTTATTTTATATTCTGTTGTATTTTATTTTATGTTATTTTAAATTAAGTTTAATTTTACTTTTTATTGTTGATATTGGAAGGGGCATGGTATTACACTGGCACTTTGTTAATGCATTTTTGTTACTAGCAAAAATTCATAAATTAATCTGGCACCCTACTTCACAACAGTGTAGAAGCTGTTGACATTGTAGTTACTATGGTAAATTTACACATATACATTGGTGGCCTCACCTGGCCTAAGCACGTGGGACAGCACTCGCCTGGAAGACGCACAGGTTGCCTGCAAGGTGCCTCTGGACAGGACACGGGTGTGCATGACACACTTCCATTCTACCCACATAGACAACACAGTATTTGTGATGTAAAACTGTAGTAGCACCATGAGCAAAACTTCCCCCACAAGACCTTGTTTTTTTAATTAGATTAGGCTCAGAATAATGATAAACTATGATAACAGATTGATGTGTATTTGTGTACCAGGCAAGTACAGTCCTGACACTGGTTGGTGGGATCAGGGAAGCGTTCTCCATTTCCACAATCCCGACCGTGGTACAGACAGCCATCACACGCAGGACAGCACTGGTCTGGCCGAGGAGTAGGGTTACTACATCCTGGGTTGTGACATCCCCTCTTGCTGCAGGTCACGTGACCATTCCTGCACATGCAACGACCGCAGGGATCAGCAGGGTCTGAGAACTCCTGACCGTTCTGATACTCCTGGCCATCATACATGCAGCCTAAAACACAGAATACAACTCACTATATAGATGTACTTCAGTCTTCAGTGTCACCTGATCCTTTAGAAATCATTTTAATATGCTGATACTAGGGCTGTCACAAAAAATTATTCTGTTAATCGAGTAATCAGTCGATTATTCTGACGATTAATCGAGTAATCAGATGATTATAATTTTTTTGTACTAATAAGAACAGACCTACGTGAACAATAGCCTTTAAAATCCCTTAAAATACATATATAATAGCAAAAATTAGTTTATTAAATAAAGTATCAAAAGCAAGTAATCATATGGTTTTATTGAACAAAACTGTTCAAATACATAATGTATTATAAACAATAGAGCTAATGTACATTATGCATTATAACAAATGACTGCAGAGGGCACCAATGGCCTGAAGATTGTTTTACACTTTACTAAGCGATCTAATCCTTGTTTAATATTGACCAAACAACATTTAATTCAAATGTCCACCTAATCTTTAATATTTGCCCATTTCTGTACGACAGAAAAGCTATAACCACTGTAACTCTGTGAATATGTGGACATCAAAACGTGTAAACTCAGAGCAAGGGTTTAAACGTTTATTTTGAAATCGCGATAACAGTTATCATGTTTATAAAGGATACTGGTGTATTCTCCTGTGTTTACGTAGGTTTATAAATGATTTACCTTACAAATCTGATGAAATGGCACATGCTGCGTTCCCAGATGAACGTTATAATAAATCCAAACTCACAACATTACGCAGAGATGGATTTTGAGATGCTCTACACATGTAAATGATAACTGTTTGTGTGGAGCAGTTTGTGTGGTGAACACACGTATGTAACCTACATGCATGGAAATCATTATAGTGCATATATTAAACCTGCATGGCATAAATTTATTAAACTGAATTGTAGCGTTTCTGATTTCACAACAGAATTACGTATTAAGTATGATTTTTAAATGGGTTTAATATTATCATCCAGCCTTGGAAAACAGTCTAATACTACGCTTAATGGATTCTCGTCTACGGAATGCGCCACTTCTGGTATTTTGCCGTCTACTTGACATAATTTTTTTAAAATCGAGTACTCAAACTGAATCATGGAATTGAATTGAGGAATCGTGACAGCCCTAGCTGATACTCATATATGCATATATAAATATGTAAACTGCTGTCTATATATCAGTATTTGTTGATGAAACCTTATTTAAACTATTGCATGCTCTTCATGATATTTGTATGAAATGTCTCACCATCACAAGTGCGACAGCACTCTTGAATTACGGGGTGAGGGCAGACAGCAGAAGGGCAGGGCCTGCGGTGGCAGCTCTCCACCCCATTGGTGCAGGAGCATGATTGACAGCTGTCATCAGGATGATGGAACTGCTGCAAGTGAGTATATTGCCGTCCTTCAATAGTGCAGTCAGAAGAGCGTGCTGTAAGAAATTAGATTTTACATCTTAATACACTTGGAAATATAAATGGCAGGTGTAATAACGCATCACATCATGGTAGAATTACAAAATTTTGAGTTGCAGACTAGCAAATAGCATGTGAACAGTTTAGAGTATAATCTCTAAATTGTAGGGCCCAAATCCCCAATTCCCAAATTCCAATTTCCAAATTCTTTTTTTCCGTTTTAATTTTTCTCAACTTATTTTTAATGGGAAATTCAATTTCATTAATCAAAGAGCATGTCTAATTAATTAAAATCATGAAACACATAAATTTCACATCAATTTAATAAAGGTTTAACAAAAATGACATGTTTAGGGCCCTATGAAATTTTTTATTTTTCTCACCATATGTTTTAATGTTATCAAATTCTGTGTTTTAGCATGTCTAATTATTTGAATGCATACTTGATTTATTCAGAATTATTCTTAAAATAGCCTTATGATTTTTTTTTTACCCTCACAAATTCTGTGATGTGTATTTAAAATGTGGTTATCAAATGAAGGCATGAACATGAACATCTATCTTTTAATTATTGAAAATTAAGCAAACTCTTTTTTGGCAAACAAAGGGGAATTTACTATTAAAATTAAAAGATGGAAGAAATATAAAAATAATGTTTGTTTCATTTTAGCAGCAGCAGTAGTAGTAGTAGTAGTAATATATTTCTGGCACAATGTCTTCAAGTTAACCCGGATTTTTATTTTGACAGGTTGCCGTGTCTACCTTTACATTTCTGTGTGTATGATATGACGCTAGTTTTCCTAAAATGGAACGGTCAAATGCTGAAATCACCGCAAGCGTCACGCACGCTTCAGTGTGTGTAGTAAACAAAACTGCTCATCTGCTCCATTCATTAAAACAGAGACACGCAGAACATAATATTTACAGATACTAGTCCATATTGCGGTTTGCTTTAGGTGTAATGACCTACGTTTGAATAATTCATTCAAACTTTGACAAATTCCATGACATTCCACATTATTCAGTAAATTCTGTTTTTAAGACAGGATTCCACGATTCCGTCTGCGTTTTCCGCATCGCGGAAATCATAGGGCCCTAAAATTCTCATTATGCAAACTTAGCAATTCAGACATGATGTGACTGAAGTATAAGAGCAGAAGTGTGACCTGGACACTGGGGGCAGCACTCTCCTGATGGGACAAACGCATCATCACAATTCACTGGTGGACATCGTGTCATCAGACATTGGACGTTACCATTCTACAGATAAACACACAGATACTTGACACAGATCTCCAGTATGTACAGTATGTACAGTCTGATGTGTGTGGATGCACACTACTGTTCAAAAGCTGGGGTCAGTATGATTTTTCTTTAAAAGAAATTAATACTTTTATTCATAAAGGATGTATTGAATTGATCAAATGTGACAAAAGGTGTCCACAAAATGCATCATGGTTTCCACAAAAACAAAAAGCAGCGAAACTCTATTTAGGTTTATACAATATGTATTAAGACTGGAGTAATGATGCTGAAAATGTAGCTTTACGTCACAGGAATAAATTACATTTTGAAATATATTCAAATAAAAACATTATTTTAAATTTCACAATAAAAACTCACAAACCCCATATGTGTGAATGGTAGTGCACGAGAAAGAATCACTTACGGTACAACGGCAAGTCCTGCATTTGTCTGTTGGATGAGGAAATTCCATTCCATTTAGATAGTCATTACCTACATATCTACATCCTGAAGGAAAGGCAGATGAGCTTTATAAGTGACTGGTTTGCATATACACATAGGAAAGTGCTTCCACATTCTCTTAGCTAAGTACTATTATTTGTGTCTTTTTTTATCTATTTATATTTAGTTACGGTCAGAATGTTGGTAACCGAATAGTTTCATTTCCCATCAACTTCCATTGTAGGAACAAAAAATACATTTGAAGTCAACAGGAACTGAAACAGTTTGGTAACCAACATTCTTCAGAATATCTTTTATTATGTTTCACAGAAGAGGGAAATCATACAGGTTTGGAGCAACATGAGAGTGAGTAAATGATTACAGAATTAAAATTTTGTGATGTACTATCCCTTTAAGAGGTTTTCTGTCACATGATGTAACAAAAATGCTTTTAAAAAAACAAAATATGGGGGCAAACGTGCCCCTAATAAAATGCTATTCTATTCTGGGCTTTTTATAAAAGTTGATGTAGATGGAAGTTTTATTGTTAAGATGTAATAGATTATGTAATTGTAAAAGTGGTCAGGAAAAATACACCCTATTAAAGGTAAAACCTGAAAATAAATACACACTAAGTTTGATGCTTATGACTCTCACCATTACAGTTGTTTTGGCAGCACGTCCCCGGCCGGGGATTGTTACAGTTCGGCTTCGGACACTCACGATTCCCACAGTTCACATTTCCCTCACTGCAAACACAATCCTCACATGGATTCGAAGGATTTGGAAATGTATCTCCATGAGCAATAACGCGGTTATCGTATTCACATGGATTCACTTGAAAAAGAAGAAAACAACAAGGGGAGACAATAACTGACAGTGTGCACAATTAATATCAAGTTATCTGAGGTTTGTTTATTGAATGTGTACCTGGACACTGGGGGCAGCACTCTCCAGAAGGAGTGTATTCATTACCACACGTCGGTTGGGGACATGATGCTGAAGCACATCTTGTTTGACCATCCTACAAACACACACACACATTCATGTATATAGTCTAGCTGACAATTTCGACAGTACTTTTAAGTTTGTAAACTACTTTTTTAACAAAATGTTTAATCTGCATGATTTCTGAAGGATTATGTGACACTGAAGACTGGTGTAATTATGCAGAAAATTCAGCTTTGCATCACAGGAATAAATTACATTTTAAAATACAATACAATAGAAAACTGTTATTTTAAATTGCAAAAAAATATTAGCTAATATTACTGTTTTTACTGTATTTTTAATTAAATAAATGCAGTTTTGCTGAGTTTAAGAGACTTCATTAAAAACATTTAAAAATCACTAGCAGTTTACAAACTTTTAAAAGAGAAGTCCACTTCCAAAACGAAGATTCACATATAGTGAGAAAAATGCTGAAATGTTTTCCTCAAAAAACATAATTTATTTACGACTGACGAAAGAAAGACATGAACATCTTGGATGACATTATACATTATATGTGAATCTTTGTTTCGGAAGTGGACTTCTCCTTTAACAAGAACAGCACTGAAACATTTCAATAGTTTCTTATACAAATCCTGAGTCCCATTAAAGTTTGGTATTAAACATTGGTACAATGTCAAATCAAGTATTTCCAATAGCATGTACCTGACAGGTGCACGTCCTACAGGGATCATCCGGGTCCTGGAATGTTTGGCCATTTTCATACATGCGTTGATTGTACTGGCACTGCCCACAGGACTCACCACCTGTCATACAATTATTAACATTTAAACAAATTGCTGGATTGACCTGTGGCTGATGTTAGTCTAAGCAGCCCCTGTTTCATCCTCTTGGCCTGAGTATTCTGCGGCTCTGTTCCAAACCCTAGTGAGATGCCTACCTAGACAGCAATTGCAAACATTAAGCAAACATTCAAGATTTAAGGTGTTTTGAAACAGTGCTTTTATATCCATTTCAGTCAGCTCTGAGAACAGACTACTAGTTCTAATTAAAATGCAGATATTTTATACAGTTTCAGATATAATTTTAAATATACTTTTCAAATATTCAAATATAGCTAATAATAATATTAAAATAAATGTGTATACAAGCTTTTACTTCTTGTTGTGATATTTACACCACTGACTTACTAGCTTAGCCGTACTCTTAACATCAAACACTGAAAGTGTTTCTCTCAGAGTAATTCAAATCAGTCATACAAGTTAATTGCCTATGTATGCAGACACAGAGTCGACTCATTTGGCTTTGGAACAGTGCCTCTGTCTCTTTCTTCCTGTCTTTCACATTTTCTTTCTCTTACCTGTAGGGTTTTGGCAGGGCACAGACACAGAATGAACGCATATATATTACTGTTTTCATGACACGTCATCATTTAGCCATATTGGTGGCACAGAATGTAGACAATGCCACTGAACTGAATAGAACTCACACATTTTGCTGATTATTGCTGCTGAAAATGGTCAATTATTGTCAGGTTTGGGCTGTACTAATCGATCAGACCGAGATAAACATTTGGAGTACTATAACATGTTTGAGGCAAAGACAACGTGGTGGCTGATGCCCTATCCAAGATGGGATAGGTGCATAGGTAACTGTACTGAGAAAAAAAAAGAAGAAAAAAAAAAAAAAAGAGTAAGATTCATCTATGGTGATGGTTGTGTAGTGTGTGTAGCTTAATTGGTTATTTTTTTCCTTTTGTAATAATCTGTCCGCCCTGCAGGGGTCATAAGTGTTTTGTTTTCTGTGTTTGTGAGCAGATCCCATATACCTGTGTACCGTGTAAGTGTGGCTATAAAAAGTCTCATTGCTACATCGGGGCCCAGTTGCATTTCCAGCTATTTTCCTCCCCACTTTATGTTATGTTTTTGCACTGAAATAAATTTCAAACCAAGCCCTTTTGTGTTGACCCTCTTTTATGTTATGGATGACTGTAACAGTATCTTCATTAGTAATGATGCAGTTATCATATTCACAGTCTTAAAAAGGATGAAAACGACAAGAGGAGACATTAACTGTTAGTGTGCACAACTAAGATCAAGTTTTGAGGTTAGTTAGTGAACTCGTACCTGGACAACGGGGACAACACTCTCCAGGAGGAGTGTATGCATTATTACACGACGGCGGCACACATCCTGGCAAAGCACATGATGTCTGACCATCCTACACACACACACACACACACACACGTATACAAACTAGGTTATAATTACAACAGTACTTGTCAAAAGTTTGTAAACATTACTTTTTTAAAAACATTTTTTTTAATCAGCATATTAGAATAATTTTTGAAGGATCATGTTGACACTGATGACTGGAGTAATGATGCTGAAAATGCAGCTTTGCATCACAGGAATAAATTACATTTTAAAATATATTACAATAAAAAATTGTTACTTCAAATTGCAAAAATATTTACTAATATTAATGTTTTATTACTGTACTTTTAATTAAGTAATTTAAACACAGCCTTGGTGAGTGTAAGAGACATTAAAAACATTTAAAATTCCTAATTATTTTCCAAACTTTTAACAAGAACTGTAAAGAACAGCACATTTTTTCCCAAAATGCTAAACATTTAATAAACACTGAAACATTTAAATAGTTGCTTATTCTTGCACATACAAACCCAGAACCCCATTCAAGTCCGGTAATATTCAGAAAATGTCAAATCTAAGATTTCCAATTGTGTGTACCTGACATGTGCACGTCTTACAGGGATCATCCGGGTCCTTGAATGTTTGGCCGTTTTCATACATGCGCTGATTGTACTGGCACTGCCCACAGGACCCACGACCTGTCATACAATTATCAACATCTAAACAACTTGCTGGACTTGTCTGTGACTGAATATTCTGCAGCTCTGTTCCAAACCATAGTGAGATGCATACCTAGACAGCAATTGTAAGCATTATGGGAACATTCCACATGTTTTGAAACAGCAGACAGTATGTGAAATGTTTTTATACCTATTTTAGTCAGTTCTGAGAATAGGACTAAGACACTTATTCTAATTAAAATGCAGATATTTCATACAGATATTAAAATAAATGTGCATACAATTATACATATATTTCACTATGCTTTTTTTTTATATATATTTTCACCACTGACTTAATAGCTTAGCAGTCACTCTAACATCAAACTCTAAAAGTGTTTCTTTCAGTGTGATTCAAATCAGTCAGGATTTGGCTAGGATGGTGCCGTACAAGGTAACTGCCTATGTATGTAGACACAGAGTCATTGGCTTTGGAACAGTGCTTCTGTCTCTTTTTTTCTGTCTCTTTCTCCCTCTCTTTCTCTTACTTGTGGGGTTTGGGCAGGGCACGGGGTTTGTCTGGGGACAGTCGCTACTACACGTCACCTGTCCGCCATTACAAGAACATCTTTGGCCAGCGTCAGTCCATGTTGCTCCTTCCTCATACTGAACACCATTCCACAGACATCCTACATACATGGACACAGAATGAACACATATACACTATTGTTCAAAAGCTTAATGTCAATTAGCATTACATTATAAAAATACATTATCTTTATGAGTAATACCAGAGATGGCTTGAAAAACAAATATAAACCATATACTGTTGCAGTTGTGTGTTAATTCTCTTCACATTTCATCAGTCATATCATTTTTTCTACATTATTTATTCTCACTTTTTGAATGCTACGATTATCGTAAGTATCGGTATATTACAATATCCTTATTTTCGAGGAACACTTTTATGCTCACTAAGGCTACATTTAGTTGATTAAAAAAACAGTAAAAACTGTGATACTGTGAAATAATATTACAGTTTTAAATACCTGTTTTCTATTTGAATATATTTTAAAATGTAATTTCTTTTTGCGATGCAAAGCTGAATTTTCAGCATCATTAATCCAGTCTTCAGTGTCACATGATCCTTCATAAAACATTCTAATATGCTATTTTTATTTTTATCATCATTAGTGGAAAACAGATGTTTTGCTTAATATTTTTGTGGAAACAGTCCTACATTTTTTCAGGATTCTTTGATGAATATAAAGTTCAGAAAAACAGCATTTATTTAAAATATTTTTTTAACCATATAGATGTCTTTATTGTTCCTTTCGATCCATTTAAAGCATCCTTGTAGAATAAAAGTATTAACTTGTTTCTAAATAAAATCTTACTGACTCTAAACATTTGAACGGTACTGTGTCTTTCTTTCTTCAGTCACTAAGAAATTATGTTTGTTGAGGAAAAAAAAAATCAGGAATTATCTCCATATAATGGACTTCAATGATGCCCCCAAGTTTGAACTTCCAAAATGCAGTTTAAATGCAGCTTCAAATGGCTCTAAACGATCGCAGCCGAGGAAGAAAGGTCCTATCAAGCAAAACGATCTGTCATTTTCAAAACAAATTGACAATTAATATACTTTATAACCTCAAATGCTCATTTTGTCTAAGTCTGTGTGAACTTTGTTTTTTTCCGGTTCAATACAGTCAAGACAAAAAACTCCCATCTCGTTTCCTCCCCAACTGCAAAATTGTCCTACATCGCTGCAGAAGTACCGACCCAGTGTTTACAAAGTGAACATGCAAAGAAAATCAAACGCCCTTTACAAAAAAATGGTAAAACAGCAATGTAGGACAATTTTGACAATGAAGAAGAAAACGAGACGGGAGTTTTTCGACCTACCCTAACTGTATTGATCTGGATAACAGAGACTACGTATACGAGACAAGACAAGCATTTGAGGTTAGGAAGTATATAAATTGTCAATTTGTTTTGAAATGACCGATCGTTTCGCTAGGTAAGACCCTTCTTCCTCAGCTGGGATCATTTATAGCCCTTTGCAGCTGCTATTAAACTGCATTTTGTAAGTTCAAACTTGGGGGCGCCATTGAAGTCCACTACATGGAGAAAATTCCTGAAATGCTTTCCTCAAATACATAATTTCTTCTTGACTGAAGAAGGAAAGACATGAACATCTTGGATGACAAGGGGGTGAGTAAATTAAATTATTTGTAAATTTTTGTTCTGGAAGTGGGCTTCTCCTTTAATGCAGTATGTACTGGAGAATGTCTTACCTCCACACACTGGACAGCAGGTGTTAGGAGGGGCTGGAGTGGGAACTGCACAACTCAAGGCTGGGCATCTTTCCTGATGACATCTCACATTACCATTCTAACAAAATAACACAATATAATGTTACACAAGAATCAATGGCTTCAGTAACATCAGTGAGTTTTGGTGGAAAGTTTGATTATGCACATATGCATATTCATTGTCCTATTCCTGACATAAAGCTAACATAAGTGTTAATAAGAACATATACTATGCATATAGAGCTAGGTTTTGACAAATTTCACGATTCGGTTTGATTCTGATTCACAAACTTGCGATTCGATTCGGTTTCCTAATCGATATTGATTATTTTAGATATATATATCAGGTACACATGACAAATATTCTTAGGAAAAAAATCTCTCAACTAACGTTAATGCTGTAAAATATACATGAGAGTCAGTTGGTACTACATTTGCTATAATATAGAAGGTTAAAGACGTATGTGTATGCAAATGCTTAAATTACACTCAAGTTTTTATAATAATAATAATGTTACAATGACATAATTACATTTGTACCCCAATTCGTTTTTTGAAATATAACGTTAAACGTTTAACCTTAAATGGTGACTATCAGAGCAATTTGACTAATTTATTTAAACAAACATTGAAGAACAGTAATAAAAGTTATAATAAATATGTTATATGATAAGTATATGTAGCAAAATGCTGCTTTATTGAGATAATTTAGCTAACTAACGAGTTTACGGTCGTCGAATACTGTTTTTTTTCCTGAGGTAAATGAGACGTTACGTGACATGTTGTTTACAAGCTGTTATATTGACGTCCTTCCGCGGTTAAAATACTGATTAAGCAATTACATGACACGGGATAAGGATTTCGGTGAGTTTACTCTTTCTTTTAACATACCTTAACATGTTTATTCACATTTATTCGCGCTGAAACTGGTATTGAAGCGGCGCAGATGACCAGTTCAGGCTGCCGCTTCTCTCGAACTGAGGCGCCACAGCGATTTGTCACTCCACATTAAACAGCGCCAAAACGGTATTTATTGTTTGAATATCGTAATAAAATGTACAGAAATCTGAGGCTTTGTTTCATATCAAAAATAACAAAGCTTACTATGATCTATTGAATAGGAGGTGCGCTAAAAAGTTCCATTCATTAACTGAATACAGGCCAGACGAATCGATTCGTGTGAATCGATTCTTTAGAATCGATTTCGTTTCGTAAAAATGAGAATCGATTTAAATCGAGAAATGGATATTTTTTTACCCAGCCAAAAATACAAATATGACAGGTATATATTATTTTAAACATGTCAACTTTTAACAAAATCAGCATAGTTTATCAACACAGTATGTCTTTAATTAAAAAAATTAATTAACAGGCTAGATGAATCGATTCTTAAGAATTGATATCGTTTCGTAAAAATGAGAATCGATATAAATCAAGAAATCGATTTTTTTTTTTACCTAGCCCATATGAAATTTACCCAACTTTTTGTTTTTAACTTATAGTTTTTATCTTTTGATGAAAATATCTTTCAAATTTACTCTATATGTTGTCTTGACATGTTTGCATTTAGCCAAAAAAGCAATTATGACATTTATATATTAACTTAAACATCATTATTTTATAAACAGTATGTCTTTAATTTAAAAAATACGGTCACAAAAACAAATAAAAAAAAAAAAAAACTGCATTAAGAACCATTTTTATCTGTAACTGTTGATTAGCATTGCTTTAAACTGGATTGACAATAGCTTTTTTCACTCTTTCACCTTGCATGAACACTGAATGCATGGACCGCCACCGGGAGGCCTGAACTCTTGTCCATTTTCGTAAACCCTTCCTTCATATTCACAAGCTGCAATACAGTAAAAACACATGTACTGTGTTGCATATTAGAGAAAGACAGAAAGAAAGATCTGTCTTAAAATAAAGGTGTTTGCATGCTTATTTACTGTTGCAACTCGAACGGCACTGGTCATGTGGTTTTGTTGGGTGCTCGCAACTCTGAGGTGAAGTTAATGCCGATTCACACGTCACTTGTCCACCCTGCAGCATAAGATATATCCACACATAGACACATAAATACATTCACATAATCATATATATAGTAAGCACTTTTGTAAACACTCACCGAGCACTGACATCTTAAACGTGGATCCTGTTTAGACATAAAGACTTGACCGTCTACGTACACCTCACCCTCATATCTGCACTCCTCACATCTGAACACCAACAAACAGAACTGATTAATAAAAGTCAAATAAAGAAAGTCAAAAGCGTGATGAAACATTAATACCGTGCACAACATTCTCCTTGTCTCTGGACTGGATTATGACAGGGAGTCGGTGGGCAGGGTGGTATCTGAATGCAATTAATATTCCCATTCTGAAAAAGAAATAGTTTGTTACAATCTTCTTCTAGAAAGTAATTATTTTTTACAACGGAAAACCATTTTATCCGAATCAATTTATGATTTTTTTTTTTTATTTGGTGCTTATGCTTATAGTCAAAGAAATTTACACTGCATTTAGGGTAAAAAATTTTGTCAGTTCTAGGGAATAAATAAATAAATACATAAATACATTTACATATCAGTAAAGTGAAGCATAGCAGGTTCTAAACAAAAAAACAAAAATACAGAAAAATTAAAATCAAATAAAATAAAAATACATATAAATGACAGTAAAGCAGTATATAAATTAAAAAAATAATTAATTAATTACATTTACATAACAATGACAGTGAAGCATAGCAGATTCTAAACAAAAAATAAAAATATTAAAAACCTTAAAATAAAATAAAATAAATTACATATTAATGACAGTAAAGCAGTATATAAACAAAAATATAAGTATTTAAATACTTCCATTTTAATATAACTATTAAATTTTATTTTTTTAATTTTATTTACATATACTGATAAAATGTAATTAAATATAATAAAATTTACATATCAATACAGTGAAGCACAGTAGATTCTAAACAAAAAATAAAAATACTGAAAAGATTAAAATAAAATAAAATAAAATAAAATAATACATATCAATGACAGTGAAGGAATATATAAACAAAATTATAAGTATTGAAATACTTTTGTATAAAATAAAATAATAAAATAAATAAATTTACATACATTTCATACAAATTACATAATAATGACTATATATGTATATATATATATAAACTTGCATATACATATCAAAGACAGTGAAGCAGTATATAAACAAAAATATAAGCATTGAAATACATTTGTATAAAATAAAATAAAACAAAATAAAAATTAAATTAAAATTACATATCAATGACAGTGAAGCATAGCAGATTCTAAACAAAAATACAAATATTTAAAAACTTAAAATAAATGAAATATTAATGACAGTAAAGCAGTATATACTGCTAAAATTAAAAAAGTTAAATAAAATTTACATGACAATGACAGTGAAGCATAGCAAATTCTAATTTAAAAATTTAAAATAAAATAAAATAAAAATAAATAAATATCAATGACAGTGAAGCAGTATATAAACAAAAAATTGTAATAAAATAAAATAATTAAATTAATATATGTAGAAATTCTAAGCAAACTAAAGTTACCTTACCTCACATGTACACGTGGGATCACATGGAGATCCTTGCGGCAGTGTCATCCTGTTCGGGATGTCTATTCCATTAACACTGCAACCTATGAGAAATTAATGCAACAAAGTAATATAAAGTATAATTAGCCATTTACTAGACACTTTTTTCTAAAGCAACATAGTCCTAGCCTGTCCATAAATGTTTGCGGTTATAACTTGTAGATCTATCGTGGCTTTCCTGCTTTCTGACAAGCCTGTTTTTCTTGGAATAACATACAATATGTATCAAAACTTTGATTACATGTTCTCAACTGTTCTGTACTTTTTAAATGTTTTAAACAGTTTTAACGTATCATGTTTAAAAGGTTAAACACACCATCACAGACAGAACAGCAGGATCCAGGAGGAGGAGAGGCTGGGTTCCTACAGTAGATATTACAGCGCTCACTCTCACACTGAACCTGACCCTCCTATAGAGAGACAAAGAGTTTACATTTAAAGAATAAAACACTGATAGTCCAAAAACAGCTTGGTAACAGGTGAAGACCAACCGTGCATGTACAAGTCGTGCAGGGGTCATTAGAAAGCTTCCACTGAGAGCCGTGCAGGTGCCGCACACTGTCCTGGACACAACCTTCATATCAAGACAAAAGACTATTATGATAAGTATGAGCTCCTAAAGACAATCTTAAATCACTTGTCATTACAATGGACTAAAATGTCAAAAAAGCTCACAACACACTTACTTCGACACCTGGGACAGCACTGTCCACCTACAGTCTCCACCAAATTACAGGGAAGTTTAGGACATGACTCGGTGTCACAGACTATATTCCCTGACTATAAGAAAAACAAACACACAATCTTCTTAATTAGTGCTGATTTTATAGGTAAAAATGTAAATAACTTACTATTTAACTTTATTAAATGATACACAAACTTACGAAAGGCTACAAACCACCAGAGTAGAGGAAGTTTTTGGTAAATGTTAGAATACATGTACAAGATGCACTTTAAACAGTTGAAAACCTTAAATCTTTTTGTATGTGGACAATAATGAGGGTAAAGCCTTACAAGTAATGTGTTATGTACAGTGGTGTTATTGTTAACTAAAACTGTTGAAATTGTTAATTGAAAAAGCTGAAATAAAAAACATAAATACTACATGAAAAACTTAAACTAACAACTTAAATTACAAGAAAAATAAATAAATAAATTAAAAACAAAAATTAGATGTGTTGCCTTGGCAACTAATTAAAATACAATAAATTTAAGTTGTTTTATTCAAAATGATTTACACTGCATTTAGGGTAAAATGTTTATTAGTTCATGCAGTCTAAGAAACAAAATAAATAAAAAAAAAAAAATAAAATAAAACAGAATAACTTAACTAAAACTGTTAAAAATTGTTAATAAATAAAAGCAGAAATAAAAAATATAAATACTACATGAAAAACTTATAACATAAAAAAACTAAAAAGCTTAAACAAAAAAATTAAAGAAACAAAAATTAGACATACTGCCTTGGCAACTAACTAAAACGAAATAAATTGAAGTTGTTTCATTCAAAACGATTTACACTGCATTTAGGGTAAAGTTTTATCAGTTCATGCATTCTCTAAGAAATAAAATTAAAATAAAATATAATACAATAAAAATGATATGTAAAGTGGTGTTATTGTTAACTAAAATCGTTTCATATTGTTAATGAAAAACTTGAATAAAAAAATATAAATACTACATGAAAAGCTTAAACTTAATATATATATATATATATATATATATATATGATTTACATTGCATTTAGGGTAAACTTTTATCAGTTCATGCATTCTCTGGAAAATAAAATAAATAACATAAAAATGTACAGTGGTAGTACTGTTAAATAAAACTGTTTAAAATTGTTAAATGAAAAAAGCTTAAATAAAAAATATAAATACCACATGAAAAACTAAAAAAAAAAAAAAAATTAAAAAACTTAAAAAAAAATTAAATTAAAACAAAAAGCTAAAAAATAAATGTAAAAAAAATAATATAATATAATATAATATAATATTATATAACAGCACTAAATTAAATTTAAATCACTAAAACTGAAACAATTTAAAAACTCAAAATATAAAAATAAAAGCTAATTCAAAATACGAATAAATATTACAATAGTATTTAAAGTAAAACACCAAAATAACACTTGTTATATAATACAATTATTGTCGCAAAAAAATAATAAGTAAAGTAATATGTCACATTTTGGATTTGCAACATAATACTTGAGTTCCTGTTACAATTTTTTTTCATTAATTTTGTCATATATTTTGTAAATCTACACAAAGGCCTACATGTTGCATACGACACTTTAAGTAACACTAGCATCACAAGTAAGTGGTGGGATGCAACTATAAAACCATATTACATTTCAGTAATGTAGAAATGCACACTGGCACCTCACAGGCTTACATTGCACACACAGCGTTTGCAGGGATCACGGGAGGGTTGAACAGAGACGCCGTCGAGGATAACCTGCCCCTCAAAGTTACAGCGGGAACAATCTCTGCAGCAAGACCCGAATGGCGGCCTCACGCCATCCTGACACGTCTGTGGACACTGCTGCACATCAACACATGCCTGATTCCCAGCCTGATGAGCAAAAGACAATATGTGCAATCAAGCATGAGGTCATTTCATCCACTAACTAGCTGGGGGAACATGTCGTTCATTGTACACGTGTAGGTGCGAGAGAAGCACCTGACAAGTACAGGTCTGGCAGCCATCAACGGTGCTGTAAGAGCCGTTGTACGGCCGACCATCCACACTGCATGCTGCAAAGCACAGGATAAAATAGACGCAGTCACAAATAAGTGATAGCAGTCAAATGAAAGAGCTCATATGTGCTTGTGATTGTACCAGAGCAGGTAGGACAGCACTCTCCAGGTCTCCTGTAGGAGGTTGGACACGTGGTGCGCTGACAGTGGACGGGGTCGCATCTCACCTGACCGTTCTGCAAATGAACACGTGCAATCCAGGTTAACATGATCCAAGATGTTTGGTTGAGCAATTTGCATTGACCTGTTTAACCCTCTGATGTTGTTTAGTTATTTTAAACTGAAAAAATGGAAAGATTGGGCTACTTAATCAGAATGGTACGAAACTCTGTGACCTTTATGGCAATCACTATGTGACACCCCCAAAAAGCTAAAAGCTTGTAAAAAAAAGTAGTCAAAAATGACCACCATAGGAAATGAATGGGAAATAAGCACAAATACAGAGATGTTTTATGTGTACAACTTACAAATCAGCCACCGTACAGAAAAAAAGTGACACAGGTGGCTAAATTTAAGCAATTATGCCTGAAAACACTGCTCAGTAACAAAGGAATACACAGCACTGAATATATATGGCTATTTATTTTTATTTACATAATTTTTTTATTGCCATAACAGTCCAGGCATCTAATGGCTACACGTAATAGATGATTTTCTTACGTTTTTTTCCAGCAAGTTGGAACAAATCTGCCTCAATTCGATGGATAATTTTTTGACTTAAATACTGCATTAATCATTTTTTTACATTTTATAGAGAAAATAGACCATCATTTGGATATGAATACTAATCAGTAACATGAAATACACTAAAAATGCAACATACAAAAATACAACACAAGTGTGACTTCCAAATAAACAATACCAGATGGTTAAAATTCAGCTCTTCATTTTAAACTCAAATTCATTTTAGTTTAGTACTTTAGTAATTTATTTGGTACTGTAAAACAAACCTTAAAGAGCCGTGTGCATTAGCATAAACATATCCAGTAATATTTTAGTATCACTGATGTACTGTTATAGGATTTGTTAATATTTTGGATTAGGTTTTATTTTTATATTTTATTATATTTATTATATTTTATTTTCACTTTAATATTAGTTCATATGTTAATATTTTTTGTGTTTTGTAATTTTTATTAGATTTTGTTGCAATTTTTATTAATTTTATTTTTTTAAAAATTCGTTTATTAATTTATTTTTTTATTAGTTTTGGTTATTTAAATATTTTAGTTATTTACTTATTTAACCTACACAAAAATAAGAAATGTTGCCTTAGCAAGAAGCTGACATAAGTTTTTTTTTTTTTAATTTTATTATTATTATTATTATTATTATTATTATATTAATATTTAAGTTATTTTTTGTGGTTTTAGTTTTAGTTAACTATAATGAGACTGAAGCACGCATAACACAACTCACATAACTTTTGCAAAACAGATGCAGAATTTTACCCACTTTTTTATTATACTGTAGTTTAGAGACATTTTTTAAATTGACCGCAGTAAGAAAATTTACAGTATACATTGTGTGGCATATGCATGGTTTGTACTCATCTTTAACTCCAACCAAGTGAAGTACAGTACCACTGACTGAGGTCAGCTGACATTCTGGTCATTATTGGCTGACTATTGTGATATTTTGACAGATTCTGTGAATGGTTTAACATAAGATTTGATAGTTTTGACTAATAAGCCTACTTTCCCATAACTGATATGAAAATTACTAAAGCTTCTAAATTATGAACATGATTAAAAACATGCACCAACTACTACATACCTTGTGTCATTTGAATGATATTTTATGCTTTTTCAGCAAATAAAAGGCCTTTTGGTATAATTCTGAATATATGCAAAATGGCAAGAAGTAAGATACTCTAATAGCTTATAATGTTAATCAATGAGATTTAATGTGGACAACTTTAGAGGTGATTTTCTCAATATTTAGATTTTTTTGCACCCTCAGATTTTCAAATAGTTGCATCTCGGCCAAATATTGTCCTATCCTAACAAACTATTCATCAATGGAAAGCGTATTTATTCAGGCAAAAAACTGACCCTTATGACTGGTTTTGTGGTCCAGGGTCACAAAGGTGATTTGTCTGACTATTATTTCATATGTCAGAGTTATGTCATATGTCATTATTAAAATAAAAGAACTTTACATACATTGACTGTTTTTTACCACAGGTACATCTGCAAAACATACATTAACTGTCCTAATTATTGAAACGTCTTCTGCCATTTCAGTTTGACCTTATTTAGCCTTTACACTCAACTAAAAATGTATACATAATCTGTATGCTTTGGTTTATTCTGACTGACAGCATATTTAATTTAGTTAACTATAATCTTTACAGATTAATTTTAACACTAAAATATCTCTTTTGGAACATTTGGATATGAATAACGAGATTATTAATCCATTTATGCAACTTTCTTTTATTTTTTGGCTTTTACAGATTTCTTTCAAATGCAATTTCTTCCCTGCAAGGACAGCAAACACACACACACACACACACACACACACACACACACACAAAGTAGACTCACAGAGCAGGTGCACTGGAGGCAAGGGTTTGATCTCGAAACAAAAACATCACCATTCTCATGGAACTCACCCTCGTATTCACATCCTAAAGATTAACACGGAAGACAAAACAAATACACCTTTTATAGTTAACATACAAGTACTTAGGTGTAGCGTTTAAATACTATAGTATATGAAAGTGTCACTCATTCAGTGGTATAAATGAAAGCACAGTGTGTGTAGAGATGCATTGTGGGTACTTGTTTGGCAGTCAGGGCAGCACGTTTCCTGAGGAGCAGGCGGTTGCTGGCAGGACTGTGATGGACATGGATTCACATTACACTCTACTCTTCCATGCTATGAAATAAACACAAATACATACACAATGTCACAGTTGCACAATACATGCCAAGGACATGAGTTCAGATCAAAGACCAAATCTTTTTGATTTCATACATCACATGTACAACGGTTGCAGTCGTCTGGGTCGAAGACATCACCATTACTATAGATATTGCCATGAAAGCTGCATTCTGCAATCAGAGACATACACAGGGTGTACTGCAGTGGAACGAAACCCCTATAGAAACAATCTTCGAGATAAGCATTGCGGATGAACCACAGTGGGTAAAAAAAAGAGAGTGTGTGTGTGTGTGTTTTTCTGCATGCATATTTTCTGCCCACATCAGATCCAATCTTATCTACAATATGAACGATGAAGATGTCTGTGAGTATTCATGAGTGACTCCAGACTGTTTTAGAAATCTGATGTCTGCAAACGAGTAGTTCAATGCATTCTCACGTCAAGTGGGGTCAGTGGGGTCTTTTGAATTTCATGCTTCTTTCAACATCATATATGTCACATATAACATATCTCTCTCTCTCTCTCTATATATATATATATTTTTTTTTCCACACACACACACACACACACACATACCACGCCCTTCAAAAGAATTCATACCCATCCATTTTTTTACAGCTTATTTTGCAGCCTTATGTTAAACTTTCAGCCTTATGTTAAACTCTGAACTTTTATGCTAAACATTTTTTTCCACATCAATCTACTCTCCATACTCCATAATGACAAAAAAAGTAACAACTCTGCACATTTATTAGAAATAAAAAACTGAAATGATTCCATTGCATAAGTATTCATACCCTTTTCTGGGACACTTGAAATTAGCTCAGGAGCATTCATATCACTTCGATGTTACTACATTTTGAGTGGAGTTAACATGTGGCAAATTCATTTGAATTATTATGATTTTGAAAGGCCTCTCAATAAAACGTCTAACAGCTGAAAATGCATATTAGAGCAAAAACCAAGCCCTGAGGTCAAAAGAACAACCTGTAGAACTCAGAGACATGAATGCATCATGCACAGATCTGAGGAAGAGTTCAGAAAAACATTCTGCTGCATTGAAGGTTTACAGAAGCATGTAGCCTCCATTATCCATAATGGAAGATGCTTGGAACAACTAGGACTGGCCTCCTGGCCAAACTGAGCAACTGATGGAGAACAGCCTTGATTAGACTGACCAAAATGCTGATGGTCACTCTAGTTGAGCTCCATCATCGTATATGCAGATACAGCAACACTCCACCAATCCGGTCTTTATGGCGTGGCATGTGAGACCAAACTTAATCCTCTCCTCAGTGAAGACACATGAAAACCCACTTGGAATTTACAACAAATCACCTAAAGAACTATCAGATTGTGAGAAACAAGATTCTCCTGTCTGATGAACCTCAATTCCAAGCATCAAGTTTGGAGGAAACCAGGCACCGTGGTGCTGTTTTTTAGTCGCAGGGAAAGAGGACTCATCAGAGTAGAAGGAAAGCTCAATGCAAAATACTGAGATAGCCTTAATGAAAACCCAGTCCAGAGAATTCAGAACCACAAACTGAGCAGAAGGTTCACCTCCAACAGCGCAATGATCCTAAGCACACAGCAAGAATGGCGTACAGACAACTCAGTGAATGGTTTTACGTGGCCCAGCCGCAGCCTTGGCATAAACCCAAACCAAACCAAACAAACATTTCTGGAGAAACCATAAAATGTCTGCCAGCCCCTATCCAAGCTGACAGAGCTTGAGACGTGACAAGGTAAGAAGAAGAATGGCAGATAATCCAAATGCAGATGCAGAAGCTTGTTGCATCATACCCAAAAAGACTTCAGGCTGTAAAGGTGCTTCAAATAAGCACCATGTTAAGGGTATGAATACTTATGCAATGTGCTTATTTCAGGTTTTTAATTTTAGTAAATTTGCAAAGTTTACAAATCTGTTTTTTGCTTTGTCACTGTGCAATGACAGTGTAGACTGATATGGGAAAAAATCTATTTAAAGCAGTTTAACATAAGGCTGCAACATAAAACGTGAAAAAAATGCAGTTGTAAGTAGCACAGGTATATTTGTACCAATAGTCAACAATAGTACAGTAATATGCATTGCTAAGAACTTCATTGGGACACCTTAAAGGCAATTTTCTCAATATTTTGATTTTTGGCACCCTCAGATTTGAGATTTTCAAATATATCTCGGCCAAATATTGTCCTATCCTAACAAACCATACATTCATGAAAAGCTTATTTATTCAGCTTTCATATGATGTATAAATCTCAGTTTCAAAAAAATTGAACCTCATGACTGGTTTTGTAGTCCAGGATCACATTATATATATGTGACCCTGGACCACAAAACCAGTCATAAGTAGCACAGGTATATTTGTAGCAATAGCTAACAATACATTTATGAATATTTTAACATTGTTCATGTATATATACATATATAAATACACACACACACACATATATATATATATATATATATATATATAATTATGTGTAAATATGTGTATTATAAACAAAATATTGCCATTACTATATTGCTATTACTAACTTTAAGCAGATCATACTTTCAGTAAACAAGACGGAAGTAAGAGAGAGATTGTAGAAGAACACTGATTTAAACAGCTGTTGGATTGTCTTCTGTTCTGAATTTGTCATTTATTCCGTCTAAACATACACATTCAATTAGAGAGCAAGAATGGAAAAGAGATAAGTAAAGTAAGAGAGAGGTGAAATAAATAACTTTTTATTGCATTTACAAGTCTGTTTCACTGACAGGACATCTGCACATAGCATGTGTGATAAGTACACACACACACACACACACACTAAATCATCACACCTTCTTGTGCCAAAAATGACTCATTTTACTGTATAAATCAAACTGTCATACAACAAATTATAAAAGCAAAACAGAATATGTAGTAGAATATGGGTGCAACAGTGCAAATCAGTTCTGAAACACTTGGCATCACTCCACCACTACAAATAGATGCAGACTACAGGCCTGCAGATGATTTTAATACTGCTACAAACAAACATACCCACAAAAAAAGAAAAAACACTCTGATTACAGGACTTCAAGGAAAACCGCTCTCTATGAAGAATAAACAAATTTGTGCACTGTGGTTCATTATGTTCATTTATGGCGTGCATTTAAATTTCCCTGATCTATGGTTTGATGATTGGCTTGCTGATTAAAGCTTAGACGGTTAATGAGTATGTTGCAATTAATAATTGTGCGTTTTGATTCCTAATGTTGATGTAACGGATATTAGATTACTCACCACTCGAGCGGTCGCACTGAACTCTCCCTTGGGTGCAGAAACAGCTGGTGCGGCTGTCAGGAGACCAGTGGGACCCTTCATCTTTCTGTTGTCCTTCCCACACACACTTCTGTTTCGAACACTCACAGGTTTCCAGATAGTCAACTCTCGCCCGCAGGGCCGTGTTCTACAAAAAATACAATATCTTTACTACCTTTCTGGGCTTTAAACGTGTTAGTTGTGTTGCTGTCTATGCAGGGTCAGATAGCTCTTGGATTTCATCAGAAATATCTTAATTTGTGTTCCAACCATGAATTTCAATCCAAAGTATGTTTTTACTGTTTAAAATAACAGTTTTCTATTTGAATATATTTTAAAATGTAATTTATTCCCAATGTACCTGACTTTTCAGCATGTCCAGCAGGGCCTTGATGCCATACAGATCGTTCTCCAGATTGCTAAGACGCGTGTCTGGATCAAGGGTGTATGCTGTAGCTGATACTATTTCATCTCCACGGTGAGCCTGATCTTGCATCATGTCCAGGTCATCCATTGCACGCACGGTAGGAATGACTGCGTCCGGAAGGGAGTCTATAATAACCACAACACACAAACGCATGCGAACACACAGGTTAGCAAAGGTTCAAAAACACATTTAATGTCAGAAGAAGCCGTGTGACCTTTGTTTTCTGCTCTTTTTTTGTGTGTTTTTTCAAATGTTTTTTTATTGTTTTCATGCCTGTTACATTGTCACAGAACCACGGACGCTTCTCATATGCCCTGGTAGAGAGTTCAGCAGTCTGCCAACCACCCTGAAACCATTAGAAAACACATACAGTCAGTTTGGTGGCCTTGAACACAGTAAACTCTGTAACCATAGAGACCCATTGCAAAGTCATGACAGTAAGGTCGTTAAACAGATGAGCAATGACAACACCAGAACAATCACCTCTGTAGAATGCTTTAAAGAAACAGTACACCCATTCATCTAGGTATATATTTTTATCCGTGAATCCGTAAATACACCATCTGGTTTCAAAATGCATCTTTGCTCACCATTTAAAAGTTGCTGTATATTCTGTTTAAAAAAAAATATTGTGCAAACAACATGTATGTAAATAGCAAATACTTCATGCACCAGCTGAGCTACTTTTATTGAGATAAATGTGCACCTGGACCACAAAACCAGTCGTAAGTAGCATGAGTATATTTGTAGCAATAGCCAACAATACATTGTATGGGTCAAAATTATAGATTTTTCTTTTATGCCAAAAATCATTAGGAAGTTAAGTAAAGATTAAGTTCCATGAAAATATTTTGTAAATTTCCTACTGTAAATATATCAAAACTTAATTTTTGATTAGTGATATGCATTGCTAAGAACTTCAATTATACAACTTTAAAGGCGATTTTCACAGTATTTTGATTTTTTGCACTCTCAGATTCCAGATTTTCAAATAGTTGCATCTCGGTCAAATATTGTCCTAACAAACCATACATCAATGGAATGCTTATTTATTCAGCTTTCAGATGATGTAGAAATCTCAATTTCAGAAAACTGACCCTTATGACTGATTTTGTGGTCCATGGTGACAAATGGTACTGCTAAAGGATTGCTTATGCCAGGTTATATAGCTTCAGAAAACTGAGGAAAAACCGGAGAAAATTTGTTACTGTTAATAATACAGTAAAAATACAGAAATATTGTGAAATATTATTACAATGTAAAATAACTGTTTACTATTTGAATGTATTTCAAAATGTAATTTATTCTTACGATCCAAATCTGAATTTTCAGCATCATTACTCCACTCTTCAGTGTCACATAATCCTTCAGAAATCATTCTAATATACTGATTTGGTGTTTAATCATTATTAGTGTTCAAATATTATTAGTGCTTATTATCAATGTTGAAAACATTTATGATAGTCCCCAAAATACTTTAGCATGTAGTGGACAATTAAAAATAAATGCGGATGATTTCGCATTAGATAATAAAATATCAAATTAATTAACATTTAAAGACAAATTGCACAATTTTAAAGAAAAAATAGTAGCTTGTAACACTTAAATGATACAATATTGTTGAAAATTAAGACAAAGAATTATTCGGAAACATTGTGGTTGTGAAATGTTACTGTGAGATGTCCAAACATTATTTTTCGAAGTTGTAAATAGAACAATGTATTTGAATTTTTTTTTTTACAAGAAAATACTATTTCATTCATTATACTTCAAAAGTTCATATTTAATTTGATGTGTTACTTCTACTGTTCCTTTGCAATCATTTGTGAAATTTACTAGCAATTTCTGAGTGAAAATTGTTATAAAGTAATTTCTCCACCAAATTTTTATAGTGTAGGTAATGTGACAAATTTTACCGATATTATTCTGGACACCTGTGTGAACTTGAGGAGAACAGGGCTGCAACAATAAATCAGATAGATTCTGAGATTTTCCGAATGCAGCACGATGTAATTTGCTTCTACCTTTTCGAACTTTATGAATGATTATTTTAGGTTGAAGTGTGTGTAAGGAACATGTGATGCCAAAACTATGCTAAGAATCGTGATGAAAATCTCAAAATGGATGAAGAATCATTTCTCAATTCAATATTAATTTTGCCAGCCCCATTGGGATCAGTTCGTTAGAAGTCAAGAAATTAAAAAATGGGTAATTTCTAGGTGTCCTAATACTTTTATACGCTAGCATGTATGTGTTTGTATCAATAAAACTCACGTTGAACTTGCTGGATTTTTTTCCTTCTGTGCTGGAGAAGGTAACCTGCAGATCTTGTGGGAAGTCCAGACTCAAGATTCGTCCCCCTTCTTTCAGTTTGAGCACCACGGCATCCTGGCAGTCCACATACAGCACCACCTGCCTGGGCTCCACACTCAGGGCCATCCTCACCCAACCTCTACCCGTGAATGGACTCCCGCCCGGCACCTTCAACACCTCATTCCGATTGCCGTCCGGTGACCGGAACTCCAGCTGCAGCCAGTCTGCCTTGGTGTTAGAGACGAGCTCCAGCAGGGGGCTTTCGGCAGAAGAGGTGAAGGAGATGAGGGTGGCCTTCGAGTTTTTGTTCTGACGGCCCACCAGGTACAAACCCAGGATGCCCTGTGAGGTGCTGAAGAGGTAGTCCAAAACTTTCTGGGGTAGTTTGAGATGAGGCGTTCTGGAACGGAAATGCCAGGCCGGCGTTTCTGGGTCACGACCTTTGACCTTACGCACCCCGCGGGGAGAGCGAGTGACATTAAGAGCTTCCAAGAGGTTGATTACTAATAGAAAAAACATGTAGAATGACATCAGCAATGACATCAGTGACATTAACAAGCTGGTAATTATTTAGTACCATGGAATATATCAAGTGCTCTGGTATTACTAGTACATGATACAGTTTCATAACTGTCCCATGGAAGAAGATTTAAATAAATATGGTTTTTGAAAATAAGTCTCTTATTTTCACCAAGGTAGCGTTTATTTGATTAAAAAACAATGTAAAAATGGCAATAATGTGAAATTTTATTACAATTTAAATTATCTGTATTGTATTTGAATATATTTTAAAACTAAATTTATTCCTGTGATGCAAAGTCACATTTTCATCATTATTACTCCAGACTTTAGTGTCACATGATCCTTCAGGAATCATTCTAATATGCTGATTTGCTGCTCAAGACACATTTCTTATTATTATCATCATTGAAAATAGTTTTGCTACTTAACATTTTGTGGAAACCACCATACATTTTTGTTTTATGAATAAAAATTTAAAAAGAACAGTACATATTTAAAATAGAAATGTTTTGTAACTTAATAAATGTTACTTTTGATCAATTTAATGCATCAATTTAACACACAGAATGATTTCTGAAGGACCATGTGACACTGAAAACTGAAATAATGGCTGCTGAAAATTCCATTTTGAATCAAAGGAATAAATTAAATTTTAAAACATATTCAAATAGGATATATATATTTTATATATATATAATTTTTTTAAACCTGTAACTCACATGAAATGGTACAAAATTAAAAGCTTTTTAAAGGTTTAAAAGCATGTAAATAGCAACATGTGAGGTGGAAAAAAACCCTGCAGAACAATGATGGCGAGTGAGAAAAATGCTCTTAATGACTTCCTTTCTTGTCAGATCTTTACTGTTCCAACACAGCACACACACACAAGAACACACTCTTAGTCTATATCTCAGGTATTTCTGTATGAAATCAGACTGAAATGATAAGAGATAGGAAGTTAAAAGGCCAGATAGAGACGGAAAGACAAGATAGAAAACAAAGGTTATGTGCAAGTGAAGATGGTCCTTTGAAAATGAAAAAAAAAAAAAAAAACTCAGCAGGCAAGCAGAGACACAGATAACAGAAGAAGAAGCGTTTGTGTGCTCATTGTGTTTGTGTGTGTTTTTACTAAGCTATGGTTCGAGAATAACACTGTGTCCTGAAAAACAGGTAAATCTAAAATCAGAATCAAAATCTTTCTTTGGGAACATTCTTAAAGTCAAAATACTTTGGAAATTGAGGAATGTGGAAACATTTTTTGACGCAAAAGATCTTCATTGAAGAGTTGGGTTGGTCTGTAATAATTACAATTGTGAGTAAATAATTATAAATATGATGTAAAATTTCAATTTATTATTCTAATTCAAAAATGTATTGAGGGGTAAAGTTAGTCTGATAATCATGATTAAATAAGAAATTTAGCATTTTTATAGTTGTTATTCTAATGCAAAATGTTTTCATTTAGTGGGATTAGTTTGTAATAATCACAAACATCTTTACACTGTAAAAAACAATTTGAGTCAACTTAAAATAATTTGTAACCTGGCTGCCTTAAAATTTTAAGTTCAGTCAACTCAAAAAAAAGTTTATTCAGCTTGAAATGTTAAATTATACTAAGTGACAACTTAGATATTTGAGTTGAATCAACTTAAAATTTTAAGGCAGCTGGGTTACTTACCCATCTGTTAAGTTCAGCAAACACAAATATCTAAGTTGTTACTTAGTACAACTTAACATTTCAAGTTGACTAAACTTATTTTAGCTGAACTTAAAATTTTAAGGCAGCAGGGTAACAAATTATTTTAAGCTGACTCAACAAATTGTGTTTTTTATTTTTTACATTGTAGAACAATAAAAGTCAATAGCATGTTCTAATTTAGATGTTTCTGACTAGCTATATAGGAACAAACTGTTAAAACAAATACAAACAAAAATTCACTTATTCAACATAAATATTTTAGGTACCAGTTTATGCATAGGCTATTTATAAGAGTCATTTCTTTCGTTTTCTTTCGTTTCCTTTTTCATTTAAATAATTAAATAAATCAGCTTTTGTGCAGTTCACTTTAACAGTCCTGCTGTGACAAGTTAGTGATTTTTAAATGTATAAATCTTCCATGTAGTCTTAAACAATTATAAATAAATAAACATTAATAAATACATTTATTTATTTATTTAGTGTGTGTTTCTTTTGGAATGTCCAATTCAGCGCATCAGTGATACAATGTAGCGGCGGCGGCACACATCAATGCAACAATGTATCGTGTGTTTGATTGACAGCTGTTCTTACCTGTCTCATCGCTGCGCGGGTGATTCGCGTCCTGATGAGTGTGAACAGAGTCACAAACATTCCAGAGAACAAGCAAACTCATGAAAACACCTCCAACTGAAACCTTCAGCTCCATTCTCACCAGACCAATTTAGTTCTGCCTCAAAGTCTTCAGAAGGAAAAATGCCGTTTTCATTATTCAGAGAAAACGAAGGAGAAAATGACTGTAAATATTAAAATACGTTAAAAGAAAAAAAAAAATCCATACATGAAGCGAGATTTCGGATGAAGAGCTGGATGAGTCTTCTGGTCTGGTCTCGTATGACAGCGACCCTCAGACATGAAACATCTGGACTTGTTTTCGGTTGTTTAGCTGGAGGGGGTTCGAGGTTTTCCTGTCGCCTCCAAACAAAACAAGGCAAAGTTTCGGTCTTTTCCGTCCTCCACGATTGAAATGAATGCTGTAAATGAGAGTCGCAGGAGACGCCAGCTCTCCCCTTTGCTCCCCTAATCGCGATCCTCCTTCGCTGCAGCCAATAGAAAAGAAAAACTACAGACTTTCAAGTTAAACATTGACTTCCGGGACGTTCACTCGTCAACTTTTAGTGAAGAACACAAAACTGTTTCATTAACACATAATGTCTTATACAAAGATTATAGAATGCTCAACAGATTACGTCTTTTCAAAAACGATTAAATATTAATTATGGCAACATATGATATCACACAGGCATTACAAATTAAAATATATTATATAATCTATTAGTATATTATATATATAAAATAAGTTATATACATGTGAACTTATAAATGAATAAGAATCTATACTCTTACACTGGCTGTACCATGGTACAGTGATGGTCTGTTTCAATACCATGGTATATATCAAAATACCATAGTATGTACAAAAATGGCATTCAAAAATAAAACAGACAAAAACAAACAAATGAATTTCTATAAACTAACAATCTTTTTATGCCCTGTTTCTTAGAGGCTCATAGTTTTTTCAGGACTCAGATTTGCAGCTAAAAATGGCATAATGATGGATTTAACAATGAAACACGTTGCTTTTTTTACCTCCTAAAATGTTAATTGATGGACTGTAGTGGTGTGGATTACTTGTGGATTATTGTGATGTTTTTATCAGCTGTTTGGACTCTGATTCTGACGGCACCCATTCACTGCAGAGGATCCATTTTCAGTTTATTATTATTTTTTTTTAAACTAGATCGCCAAGTCATTTTTGGGGCTTTATCTAAATCATTTATATCGGTGTACGTCACTGGTGTAAAAGACCACTCAGATGACCTTTGCCTCTGATGTCTTATTGGTTAAGACGAGGACACTGTTTCAGCCTCCTAATCTCTACCTGTCTTAATTACAGTGTGCTTCCAAGTCAACTCTATTAGTGTGTCTCTGTCAGGGTTTATTAAAGCATATAAGGTATACACTAGGACGAGACAAAAATAGGCCAGATTACCACACAAGACACAGGCTGTTACACTTTACAATCAGGATCCTGAAAACATTTGTGAGACATACACTACCAGTCAAAAGTTTTTGGACAGTAAGATTTTTTATGTTTTTTAAAGAATTATCTTTTGCTTACCAAGCCTGCATTTATTTGATCCAAAATCTAGCAAAGGCAGTAATATTGTAAAATGTTTTTACTATTCAAAATAGCTGCTTTCTGTTTGAATATATTTTAAAATGTAATTTATTCCCAAGATCAAAGCTAAATTTTCAGCATCATTACTCCAGTCTTCAGTGTCACATGATCCTTTAGAAATCATTCTAATATGCTGATTTTCTGTTCAAGAAATGATAGAAATTAATACTTTTGTTTAGCAAGGATGCTTTAAACTGATCAAAAGTGATGATAAAGACATTTATAATGTTAGAAAATATATTTCAGATAAATGCTGTTCTTCTAAACTTTCTATTCATCAAAGAAACCTAAAAAAATTCTACTCAGCTATATATATATATATATATATATATATATATATACACACATATATATATATATATATTTTTTGGAGCAGCAAATCAGAATATTAGAATGATTTCTGAAGGAGTAATGATGCTGAAAATTCAGCTTTAAAATCACATCTATCTATCTATCTATCTATCTATCTGTGTAATCTGTGTAACTTTCAAAGTCTGAGACCACTAGAGAAAATTTTAGTTTTCAAATTTATTTTACATTTTTTCTTTAAAAAATACATTATAAATATAAGTTAATTGAAAGTTAAAATGAAAATTAAGATGAATTTGACTTATGTTCACATTTGATTAGAGATATTTGAGAAACAGAAATAAATATTTATAATAGTTACTGCAATGTCAGTTATATTCATAAGTTTCTCAGACTTTTGTACGCCATTGCATTTGTTTGATCATACAGTATCTCCATGCTGCTTATGACACAGTTTTACTTAAAGGTTACTACTGGCCATCTTAGAATACTGTAATCTGATTGGCCAGTAGTGAAACGATGCTATTGGTTAGACCTGGGATGATGGTTAGACCCATCAGAGGTATTTGTTTTGACCTCTTAGCTTGGCTCTGATCCAGTGAGCCTGAAAGCTAAACCTTGGACTAATCCACCGTTCACCAACTGATCCAAACACTGACATGTGGTGGACTCTCATACGCTCTTTTACACAGTTGGATGGTAATAATGTAACTTTGGATAAAAAATCTGGACATCTGGACCTGAAGAACAGTTAGATGGGACAGGTAAGTTAAGATGCTTTTTTGTATTTGTCTCAAATACAATACTGCATAATCAAAATAATAAGAGAACAAATCATGAATGCCAGGTTTTGTGAGCTCAAATGGTCCTGAAGTCTATTTCTGGCTTGTCTTTAGTTCTGTATGAGAGAGAGATGCTTTAACTGACTTGTGTAATAGTCTTGTATAACTGGAAGCAAACCGAACAACCAAACTTTGCTTTAGATGATCATCTTAGCATAAGTGTTTGTCTTGAAATTAATTCAATGGTGGAAACATAATAGTTTGTAAAACTATTATACAAATGCGTGATTATTTTTCAGGTCTTGAATTCACCTTTAATCCTCTTCTGTTGCTTAAAACAAGTCACGAGGGCTCCAAAATCTTCCAGTTATAAGCCAAATCCTGAAATATAAGGACGCAAAGTCAATTTGTACTGATTCAGTTTGATAGAGCTAAATTCTGCTGATAATGTGAAATATTAGAAAATGTTTAATATTCTATAAATATAACAATAATTCCAAAGAAATTTCAAATAAGGGAAGGATGACACTTGAATGAATTTGCATTAAAAAAAGAAAAATGCTACATGTCGTACCCAGTATTATTTTTATATAATTGAGATACTATTATAATTCTTATTACTATTTTGAAACAAATTTTATTTCTATTTTTTTATTTTCATTTGAGTAATTTTGTTGTGTATTTTTGTGATTTTTAGTAGTTTTTATTTGAGTATATCACATTAAACTAAATTAAAATAAAGAAATTAAAATTAAATGAGTTGCCCTAATAGCTGAAATAAAAGTTTTTATATTTTATAGGTAACATTTTACAATAAGGTTTCATTAGTTAATGTTAGTTAATGCATTAACTAATATGAACAAACAATGAACAATACATTTATTACAGTATTCTTTAGTTCATGTTAAGTTACAGTGTTAACTACTGTCAACAAGCACAACTTTTGATTTTAATAATGCATTAGTAAATGTTGAAATTAACATTTAAATAAGATTAATAAATGCTGTAGGAGTACTGTTCATTCTTAGTTCATGTTAACAAAAGCAGTTAACAAATGCTAACTAATGAACCTTATTGTAAAGTGTTACCATTTTATTTTATTTTTTTTACGCAACATAAGTTAAGTTTTAGTTAGCTATACAGCCCTGATCATACTTAATGCTCTCTCATACCTTATTATCTAATTTTATAATATTGTACTACATATTTAAAATATTAAAGACACAGAGACATTGTATTGAGCAAGGTATTGCCAAATTAAATATCCTCTTGATGACATGAATGAGAATTGTTTAACGTAGCTTGTATATGTGCGTCTTGATGTGTAAGTAAGAGTGTGTTTGGGTGTTTGCACGTAAGACAGCTTATCTGTCTGCTGAGAACCTCCTTACGGGATTTACAGGTCTTAAATGAGCAGGTCTGTTTGCTGAAAACATTTATAGGTCATATATATACTCCCAGTCAAAAGTTTTTGAACAGTAAGATTTTTAATGTTCTTTAAAGAAGTCTCTTCTGCTCAACAAGCCTGTTTTTATTTGATACAAAGTACAAAAACAGTACATTTTGGAAATATTTTTACTATTTAAAATAACTGCTTTCTATTTGAATATATTTTAAAATATAATTAATTTCTGTGATTTCAAAGCTAAATTTCTCCAGTCACATGAACCTTCAGAAATCATTCTAATATTCTGATTTGCTGCTCAAAAAAATGTTGAAAAGAGCTGAGTGGAATTTTTTCCAGGTTTCATTGATGAATAGAAAGTTGAGAAGAACAGCATTTATCTGAAATAGAAATCTTTTGTAACATTATAAATGTCTTTATCATCACTTCTGATCAATCTAAAGTATCCTTGCTAAATAAAAATATGAATTTGTTGTGATTTTTAACATACCTGTTTTTTATCCTGTCAGTGAGAGATGGTTTTGAGGTTGATCTTCAGTCAGCAGCAACTGTGGAAGATTCTAATATTCTGCCAGCTATATTCTGCGGTCAGCCGGCATTCTGTAATTGGTATAAAACACAAACACAGAGACAGACCACACACAAAAAACAAACACACACAAACTTGACGTGCATGCATCCATACAACTTTAACTGGCCAACAGCAACATGTGCTAAATATTAAGTTCAGCAGGCAAATACAGTTCTAAAAGAATTTTTTTTTCAGTTTGAGCAGGGAATTAAGGAATTCCAATCTGTGCACCACGGAAAATTAAGAACAAATCGGCATCCAGGCAACAATCCGGTCAGGTTAATCTGTCAGAGCTGTGCTGAACAACAGGCTCCTTGTAATGCAGACCTAATCTAATAATTGACATAATTAAAACATTTATTATCAACCAGACAACATTTTACATTACAGCAGAATGTAATAAGAAATATCCACCTTTTTCCTCAACGCGGAAGTAAGCCTATGGGTGAGACTTCTGGTTCATTAGCAGCAATAGGGAGAAAGCGAGAAGCCTACCAACGTTCAGTAAACAGTAAAACTACACTACAAACCAGTGTGTTCATAATTAAGATAATACATTAAAATAATATGGTAGAAAACACCCATTTGCAATATCAAGCAGCAAAACGGGCTGTTTTGTGTAGCTAAAAATAGCTGGACGCGGATGAGACCAGAAGTTAGACCCATAAAATGTACAAATGGCTGTGCCCACTCTTGAAGAAAAAGGTGGATAAAGAAAATGTTGTTTAAATAAATGTGATGTGTCTATTTTTGCCAGCCAGCAATTGTGAAGGTGGGCATGACCTGTTTGCCAAAGTCAAAGAGAACAGCCCGATGGGAACTTTTATTGCCAACCTCAGTTTCACCGCACACCCATCATCCAATCATATGCGCTTAAAACTTTCTGGAAAAGACGCTGATTGGTTTTATCTGGAGGGAAGAACCATTAGACTGAACTCATCTTCAACTAGGATTACTGATAGAGAGGTAACATAAAAAAACCGTTATGCTCATATTCTGTCTTGATTTTGTTTCAGTTATTAATTTGATTTGTCTATAATGATATTACAGATTCACGGCTCCATTTTAACAGCAACTGTAAGGTGTTACGAACATAAAACCCTACAGGTAAGTTTAACAATCTGTGACATACAGCAGAATCCTCTTAAAAAATTGGATTTATGTATACAATTTATAGTTGTCAAATAAAAGTAATGTCGCTGTCAGGCTGAACACAGGATCATGGTAGAGGTTCTGAACGAGAACGACAACAAACCAGAGTTCCTACAAAGCTCAATTCGTCCTGTGCAGCTCAGTGAGGTAAAACACAACACAATTCATTTTCTTTGTTTGTATACGCAATTGTTCAAAAATTTGGAGTCAGTACAATTTTTGTTCTTTCTTTCTTACTTTCAATTATTTTTATTCACCACGGATGCATTAACCCTCTGGTTGTGTTCGGGTCAAATTGACCCGGAAAAGTGGAAAAAAAAAACTGGTTAATGTTATCACATTGGACTCAAACCTACTGACTTTGTTCACACAGGGTGTAAGTACTTCTCTGAATTTTTTTTCGAATTTTCGTCATTTTTGTGGGTTTTATTTTACCTAGTCACACTTGTGGTGTTCCCGGTCAAAAATGACCAGACTCCAAACAACTGCTTATAAATCTGTAATTTTGCTATATTATCACAAAACACCGGATTCAATCTTTTTGTCAATTTGTTTTCTTTCATTTAGGACTGGTTTTGTGTTTCTATTTGCATCTGATTAATCGTAGGCCTCATTTTTCTGAGAGAAGGTACCTCGTTTTGGAGTTAATCTTTTTTTTTAATGAATGATTTTCACAATATGAGATAAAAATTCTGAAAATTTGCACTGTGTATCACACTAGTGTGTTTTAATGTTCAATCAGGAAGTTTGCTTTTAAATGCTTTTATTTTGTACAAAATTGCAAAAGGTCACACTTGTGGTGTTCCTGGTCAAAAATGACTGGATTCGAAAATAACTGCTTATAAATCTGTCATTATGCTATATTATCACCAAATATTGGATTCAATCTTTTTGTCAACTAGTTTTCTTTCATTTAGGACTGGTTTTGTGTTTCTACTTGCATCTGATTAATCGTAGGCCTCATTTATCTGAAAGTAGGCAAAACTGTACAAAAATGACCGGACTCCAAACGAGGTACCTACTCTCAGATAAATGAGGTTTACGATTAATCAGATGCAAACAGAAACACAAAACCAGTCCTAAATGAAAGAAAACAAGTTGACAAAAAGAATGAATCCAATATTTGGTGATAATATAGCATAATGACAGATTTATAAGCAATTGTTTGGAGTCCGGTCTTTTTTGACCAGGAACACAACAGGAATCCGAACACAACCAGAGGGTTAAACTGATAAAAAAAAGTGACAGTGAAGATGTATAAAGATGACACCTATTTCAAATAAATGAATATGAAGCAGCACAATTGTTTTCAATATTTATAACAATAATAAAAAATGCTTCTTGAGCAGCAAATCAGCATATTAGAATGATTTCTGAAGCATCATGTGACACTGAAGACTAGAGTAATGATGCTGAAAATTCAGCTTTGATCACAGGAATAAAATACGTTTTACAAAATATTCAAATAAAAAACAGTTATTTGAAAATGTAATAATATTTCACAATATTACTGATTTTACTGTATTTTTTATCAAAGAAATGCAGCCTTGGTAAGCACAAGAGTCTTAAAAACATTAAAGTCTTACAAATCCCTGTACTTTTGAGCAGTATATTGCGTATATAAGTACAAATTGCCATATTTTACTCCATTCTTGAGATTTTCTCTCATCTTCTGCTGTTTGTTTGATGTATTTGCTCAGCTGACAGCGGTAAACTCTGTAGTGTTTACAGTCCAGGCCACAGATGCTGATGGAGACACACTCACATATTTCATTGATGAAACATCAGTAGGTGAACCAAACATCTCATCAGATCTAAAAAAAAAAAACACAGTAGAAACCTTCTAGTCCTACTTCAGCCTCATTTAACTTAAAGGGATACTTCACCCAAAAACACAATTCTATCATAATTTAATCATTCTAAAGTTGTTCCAAAGCTGTATGAGTTGCTTTCTTCTGTTAAACACAAAAGAAGATATTTTGAAGAATGTTGGTAACCAGACAGTTGTCCAACAAACTATCAAAATATTTGCCTTTATGTTCAAAAGAAGAAAGAAATTCATACAGGCTTACAACAACTTGAAGGTGAGTAAATGATGACAGAAGTTTCATTTTTGGGTGAACTGTCTCTTTAAATTTTTCTTATGGTAATAAATCAAAATAAATGAATAATTTGTGGACATGTGTTTGTATATTTCCAGCCTGATGCCAGGTATTTTCGAGTGGACTTACCCAACAGTGGCAAAGTGATTCTCAACAAGTCACTGGACTATGAGATCAAAACTCAGCTCCGACTGACTATTTATGCAGTGGTAAAACACATACAGAAAATTAAAAAATTAGAAAAACTGAACTGTTGATTTACTCAGATGCTGATGTGGTTTTAGGAGACGAACACAGATGACCACTACAACACAACAGCAACAATAATCATCAATGTGACAGATGGGGATGACCAATACCCACAATTCCAGCCTTGCACTCTTCTCTCAGCCAATCACAGCAAGCGCATATGTGCCAGTCCTCTGTACACCGCCAACATCACAGAGAACGAGCAGGTAAACCCTGTGAATATACAGACGTCTCAAGTCAATTATGTTCACCAGTGCTGCATTTATTTGAAATACAGTAAAATCAGTAATATTGTGAAATATTATTACAATGTAACAATGTAATTTACAATGTAAATTTTAAAATGTTTTCTATTTAAACATATTTTAAAATGTAATTTATTCTTGTGATGCAAAGCTGAATTTTCAGCCTCACTACTTCAGTCTTCAGTGTCACATGATCCTTCAGAAATCATTCTAATATGCTAATTTGAAGCTCAAAGAAACATTTCTAATTATTATCTTATTATTAGTGTTGAAAACAGTTGAGCAGGATTCTTTGATGAACAGAAAGTTCAAAATAACAAAAATTTTTGGAATTGGAATTTTTTTTTACTATTATAAAAGTCTTTACTGTCTTTTACATGCTTAAAAAAATCTTACTGACCCTTGGAAGTGTACATGGAAGTGATTCCTTCTTATCATCTGTTCATTTGTCACTCAGGACGTTGTCTTGGATTTCTTTCCGGGTCCGATTCAAGCCGTGGATGGTGATGAGGGTCTCAGAACGCCAGTAAAATACACCATCCTGTCAGGTGCTTCTCTTTCTGCGCCACCGATGCAAACCCTGGAATAAAAAACAAATTTTGATTAAATATATGTGTATCTGCTCTAATACAGGGGCAGATAATGGCAGATTTGTCATTGACAGCCATTCTGGAGAGGTGAGGTTAACCAGATGTGTGGAGAACAGACTGCTGATCCCGACGCTGAGACTGCGTGTTATGGTGCGTCTGACAGTGAAGAACAAAAAAAAATAAAAAAATAAAATAGAAAAATAAAATAAAATAAATTGATTAAAATAATATAAAAATTTTTTTATATATATATATATATATATATGTTATATATTGATATAAAAAATAAATGTATTGTTACATTTATTGTAATATATAAAAATAATAATAATTTTAAAAAAAAGAAAAAAAAAAGAACGAAATGTTGTTTTCTTTTTGAAAGCATTGTGATGTTTCTGCTCAGGCAGCTCAGACGGATGACCCTCTGAAGTACGCAGTAGCTACAGTTCTGGTGAGGGTCCTAGCAGAAAACAGGTTTCCGCCGCAGTTTAACCGTTCAACGTACAGAGGCTTTGTCAGCGAAAGCGCAAGTCCTGCCTCACTCGTCATGACGTATGCCAACAAATTACTTATCCTGGAGGCCACAGATCAAGACTTCACTGGTGTATGTGACTCAACAAGATCATTACAAAACCACACAGTCTATACGACCACACAGCAGTAACACCCCAATTTCAACATCACAAAGACACTGGTTTGACATCCAATGGATGAAATATGGAGTTATGTCTCAGTTTAAGCCTTAGAAACTGTGTTTGTTTTATGTTTGTGGGTTAAAGGGCTTCAATCCCAGACTGCAGTATTCTCTAAACTCCCAACACAACAGTTCTCGGCTCTTTTACATTACACAAGAAGGATTGCTCATCGCTAAAACCAGCTGGCTACACCCCGGCCACAAATATTTCCTAGAGGTATGACATTAAGACTATATATATTCATTTTATATTCAAAACTGTAAATACAAATATATATATTAGAATGTGTTTTACAAGTACCATTTCGGTCTTTCTACTTCCGCATTTCACATTTACTTCAATGTTTTAATTGCCATCTCTTTGTATTATTATTACTAATTTCCAAGTGAAAATTGTTCAGCCACTACTACTTATTCTCAAAAATGTCTGAAATAAGACCACTGATGACTGTGTTGCAGGTTCTAGCCACTGACCTGGAATCAGGAGATATTGTTAAAGCTGCATTGCATGTGGAAGTTCTTCAGAAAGGCCAACCAGGTACTACAAAGTCTTAGATCTCTAGATTATATCTTATAAAATCTTTTTACATATACAAAATGTGTGAGCACTGTTCGTGCAAAGCTTGCCACAACATACACTACCGGTCAAAAGTTTTCTGAAAGATCATCTGACATTGAAGACTGGAGTAATGATGCTGAAAATTCAGCTTTGCATCAGAGTTATAAATTTAGTTTTAAAATATATTGAAACAGGAATAAGTTGTTTTAAATTGTAATAATATTTCACAATTGTACTACTTTTACTGTATTTTTGATTAAAGTAATGCCGCCTTGGTGAGCATAAAAGGCTTTTGTCAACATTTTTAAAAGATTTTTTTTTTTTTTACTTTTGACCGGTACTGTATAATAAATATTAAAAAAATAAAAAATTAAATAAACAATACTTGGCCAAACATGTAATAAATAATAATCAAATATATTCTATAAGTTCCACAGGGTCCTTTGGGGGTGGGGCATGTGTATAGCAGTGAGGCAGTGGGCAGGGCAGAGGGCGTGGCAGGGGTGTGTCTGATCCTGCTGGCCATTACCTTATTCACACTGGTGCGGTGCATACGGATGATCAGAGAGAAGCGGGATCATGTCACCTGGAGCAGTGTGGCTGACAGCAGACACCCTAATGTGGTAAGACAAAATATATCCATGCAACCTGCAGATAAGATAAGAAACTGAACAATCCATAACAACTTCAACTTTTAACCTCTCACAATACTGTTAAAAAATTTGGGGTGTGAAGATTTTTTAATGTTTCTGTCAAAAACAGTAAAATTGTCAAATATTATTGGAATTTTAAAATTACTGTTGTCTATGTGAATACATTTTCAAATGTCATTTATTCCTCTGATGCAAAGCTGAATTTTCAGAATTACTCTTCAGGGTCTCATGATCCTTCAGAAATCATTCTGATATGAAGATTTGCTGTTCAAAAATATTATTATTTATGAAAAATAGTTGTACTGCTTAAACATTTTATGGAAGTTCAAAAGACCAGCATTTTTTTTTTTTTTTACAATTTACAGTTTGGAATAATTAATAATGATTTCTGAAGCATCATGTGACACTGGAGACTGGAGTAATGATGCTGAAATTCAGCTTTGCATCACAGGAATAAATTACATTTTAAAATATGTTTGAACAGAAAAACAGTAATATAATTTTGTAACATTTTAGAATTATTTGAAATGTGTTAATTGTAGATTTTGACTACACTTAAAAATATTAATTTCTTTTAAAACTTTTGATAGTTTGTAAAAAATACACAAAAACCAAAAAAAATATTTTCAGACAGAAAATATTAACAATTTTAAACACTTAAACAAGTTTTAAAATGAACCTTTTTCAATTTCTTAATATTCCATGTCTAGTGTCTGAGATGGTTCCGGATGGTGAGTTAATGTCACTCTATTCCTCCTTAGTGAACCTAAAAAGTTGAAACAGAAGTTTCTTAAAGCATACACTCTTAGAAGCCATAGAAGAACCATTTTTGGTTCCACAAAGAACATTCAGTCAAAGGTTTTTTAAAGATCATCTCATTCTTACCTTTTTAGAATCTGAAGAACCTTCTTTCACCACCAGGAACCTTTTGTGAAACAGAAAGGTTCCTTATGGAACCGTTTAGACAAAAAAGGTTCTTCTATGGCATCATGAAGCACCTTTATTTTTAAGAGTGTGGAATGACATTTTGTTACTAAACCAAGATTATCTGTTAAAGCAGAGTCACTCATTTATGGAGTGTTAGATCAGACACTGCTTGATGCAGTATCCCAGACCTTTTAACTTTGAAAGTGCACTAAGCAGTCTTTGTTTAATTCTGGTTAATACAACAGTGGTCTTGGACTTTATACACCTACCAGTGTACATGCAGCATCACACAAACACAAAACGTCTAATAACTTTAGTCTTCTTAAATGAGGACAAAACTACTCAGTGCACCTTCAAATTTCCCATAGTATCCCTTGTGCATTTGTGCTTTTAAACAGTAGAAATGTGTTTTCACAGAAGCAACTGTAAATCCAGCTGACGGCCAGTTTTTATCTGACAGATGAACCAGAGCCGACCGATGACCCTAGAGGAGGAAACATTCTCATATCACAATGAGGCATTCAGCGAGTACGACTACTCCACCTCACCTTTTTACGGCAAACGGGGCATCTACACCAAAATAGAAGAACCACTTACATCATCATCTGTGAACTTACCATCAGTTACCTTCAACAAATCCTTACGGGAACCAAGACGCAATTATCTGGCACTGAGGCCTAATGGGAAACCCGTGAACAGATTCAACAATAAAACAGTGACATTTAACGACTACGTTGTGGTTCGGGAATGCGACGAGGAATGTGAAGAAAATACGGAGACTACGTTCACAACAGAGGTGGAGATTTGTACCGATTTGGAAGAAATAGATTGTGAATTAGTAAATGATGATTCAGATCTCCCAGAAGAATTTGAAATACAATCACAAAGAATCACTTTATACTGTGATGACATACACACTGAGTCAGAAATGCTCAACAGAGACTACGAGATACATATTACAGACCACACAGAAGTAAAAATTGACTTGGAAGATGCAGATCCACTGGAAGTAAGGCACGAAAAAATAGCTGGAAAACACAGATTCAAGTCTGATATACAAAGAATACGAAAACGCTCAACTGAAAGTCAAGAAAGAGATCACACAGTAACACAAAACACAGCATCAGAAGATGCTGCACAAGCAGAATTCTCCATTTTTCGAGAAGAGCCATATATCATTAACCCTAAAGCCTTGATTTCAGATGCTGACAAACCCGTCTATTCAGAAAGCTTTACATCAGATGCTACCAGAAAATCGGATTATCTTAATTTAGATCCTCAGATTTCAGTAGCTGAAAGTTCAATACAAAACATTCATGATGTAAGTACCTTACAAACACATCTAAGCACATTAACACTTGATTCAGATCAGTACAATGGATCAGAACAATGTCTGGAAGTAGAGGCTGACAACACTGCAAGCTCAAACACATATTATGTTAACGAGGACATTGCAACAAATTTAGATGACAGCAGTCCAGAAGAGGAGTCTGTATCTAATCTAGACACAAGTAGTCAACATCTGAACTCTCTTCAAGACATACAGATTGAATGTTACGACACAGACACAGATGAAACTAATGATGGAAGATGATATTGGGAGATTGATAAAAGCACCAACTGAGCCTTTGGAAAATGGGAAAAGAATCAGATATATCTTCAGGGAAATAGAGGACTTGCACGTTCGTCACGATTTGGTCAGTTACCCAGCTGCGCGGCCATATTGGCGATACTCGGATGTAAACAACAGCATGGATAGTACTGTTAATGTACTACTGAATACGTTGTACCGCTAATTTACGCTGTCTAAACCATGGACAAAAAGAGAGGAAACTGCTAAATCATATAAAGAAGGACTTAGTAAGCAGAAAAGGGCGCAATATTTTGACAAACTTGTTGATGGGTGGTAAAGATATGTACGAGCAGTATTAATTAAGATATTAGCCTAATATTTCACCCACCTGACCGGAAGTGATAAGAACAAACACGAATGTTGTCAAGATTCTTGCTCTAGAAATCCTGGTTCAGTTTGGCCAACCAAAAACGCCTTTTGTTCCTCGGTTTTTTGCAGTCTTCTCCTTGATTTGTTCACTTTTGACAGTTTATAGTACTCCAAGTGTTTTTCCCGGTCCGACCGATTAGTACAGCCCAAAACATGACAATAATTGATCATTTTCAGCAGCAGCAATTAGCAAATCATGCCAGTTTCGTTTGGTTCAGCGGCATTGTTTACGTTAAGTTCAGTCAATTGATGACGTGTCGTGAAAACACTATACTTAGGGTTATGGGCTTTAAACTAACTTGTAATAACAAGTTTTAAAGTTTCCAGGAAAGCTGTTCTTCACTTATAGTTTTCAGACATCCTGTGCTCGTCCTGCATTATATAATGTGCATTATTGCACACTGACGTGCTTCCTTTGTAGTGAAATTGCACTTTGCATTGCAACGTACCATCTCAAATAAAATCTACTAATGACAAACAGTAAGACTGCCTGCGGTGTAGATAGTCTTCTAAAATTTAACTTATGTGGGACTTAATGTCAAAGTAATCGAAAAAAAACAGGTGCAATATGGCTAATACAGTTTTTTTGGGGAGCAAAAGTGACCAGATCACCCCCTAGTGGATTAGATTAGAATCTGTGCAAAAACAACAAACCCCACAAATGGAAACCCGATTGAAAATGTGATTCATTATCAATTTTATTGAGAAACACTCTCAGCTATAAGACAGTATTTACAATACCTGACAACAGCATATTGAATAGAGTTCACATTCAATTATAAACATATATACACAAATTATATACGAATGTAAGGAGAGGAGGTCATTTTCAGTCATGTACGAATTGCAGAGGGGAAGAAAGGTGAGAAACCAAAGTAAAGTCTCGCATAATAACGTCAAAGGAGTTTGAAGGTTGAGGGGAAAAGGCACTTGAGGGAAGAATAGCTTTAGTTTGTCGTTTCAGTCTATTAATGAGGGTACTAACACTTCATAAAGCTCTCACTGACAGGCCGTAGTGGGTGGAAATAGTCCTTCAAGAAGGGGTTTTGTTCATATAAATTAACACCCAATCAGTCAGTCTTTTTCAAGTCAAACTGATTGGCAAAACAAGCCTTGGCATTCTGATCCACCACAAAATTATGCAACATCCTTACTGCATTATACTACGAAGTGTCATGTCTAATATCACACATCCTCTGGCTAAATGGAGATAAATACATGTAGTGGTTTCAAGACATTTTATATTATGTAGAAAAGTAGTTTACATTAGGATATTCTTTTTTTATATACCTAAAAAAAAGTAATGTGCAGTGTAAAAACACTAGTGGGTGGTTATTGCTGTATGCCGTGTCGGGTTACACATATGCCATTATATGCTGCATTATACGGCTGCATTTTAGTGCATTATAGACCATCAGACAAACCTCTACACAACACTTTGACAAGCTTCACAAGCTGACCTGAATACTATTTCATCAGTGCATTTGAAATCACACCAGAATCCAATGGTGATGAGTGTTAATCTACAAAAAAATGCTGTGGAGGAACAGAAATGTTTTGTAAACACAGTAATGTTTCACAATGTGGTATGCTTGAAATCATAAAATAAATTATTGTTCGTTTTGCATTTTTCATGTGCAAAGGTTTCAAAATTAAAACTCATCGTGTCGGACAAGAGCTTCTCCGAAATCTGTCGCTTGGCTCCCGACAAATAAGTCATACTTATCCACAATTTCCTGCTTTGTGAGGTGTCCGTCCTATCATAGAAATAAAAGAAGATATTCAAGTAGATGTCAAAAAAAACCAAAAAAAAATTATACAAACAACAATGGCCACAAGGCTAGAAAATCATGTGGACATTTAAATTTGTAAGCAGTTTGTGCTTCATGTACAGTTAAAGTCAAACGTTTACATATACCTTGCAGAATCTGTAAAATGTTAATTATTTTACCAAATTATTTTTTTATTTAGTCGTTTTTCCTTCTGAAGCATCAGTGTGCATTTGAACCTTCTGTAATAGTTGCATACGAGTCCCTCAGTTGTCCTCAGTGTGAAAAGATGGATCTCAAAATCATACAGTCATTGTTGGAAAGGGTTCAAAGACACATAAATGCTGAAAAACCAAAGAATTTGTGGGATCTGAAGGATTTTTATGAAGAACAGCGGGCAGTTTAACTGTTCAGGACATGAACAACTATCACAAAGCAAAAAAAAAAAAAAAACAGCTATGGATCATAATGCAACTATTATTTTCTCTTGTGGACTATATGGTCAGGATATGGTAAGGTCAGTATTAAATAAAAAAAAACAACAACATGCATTTTGTATAATCCCTCTTATTTTGGTAAAATGGTTAACATATTGCAGATTCTGCAAGGTGTATGTAAACTTCAACTGTATAACAAATCTGACACACAAAAAACAGAATTCTGGTAACATTCTCATTTAGGAAATAAAATTAGTTAATCTAAAAATGATCTAATTTAGCATTTCTGTAGCCCAAACAGGTGTTTGATTGGTCATGGGTTTCCCAGGGAATGCATGAACTGATCGAAATGTATATTATAAATACAATGCAGGTCACTTTAGAAAAAAGCACCTGCCAAATGTATACATTTAAAATTAATATTGTCATAATTTACAATTATATTCACAATCATGTCATTTCAGTCCCAACTGATTTCTGTTTTTTTTGTATGGACCATGAAAGGAGATGTTCAGCAGACTGACCTGAAAACTGTTTTTCATGTACTTACCATCTTCTTTTTTTCTATTGTATTGAAAAGGTGAGGATATTTTGGTGAGTAAAATATGCTAGAATGCTCAGTTTTGGTTGAACCGTTAATTTAATTCCAGCCTTTATGCAAAGATCTCACTTTTTTTGTAATGGAACTTCACTTACTTAAGAAAAACTTCATTTTTAGAGACTGGGGGTATAGAAAACGTGAACTTTTACATATGATTGTTAAATATGTAATGGATTTGACTTTTGTGCAAACCATGCTTTTACCTTATCTACGTCAGACTCATACACCAGGTGTTTGGCTTCAGCCTCTGCATGGTCGTAATCAGAGGGCAAGATCCAGTCACGGGTCTCATCCTTATCCATACGGCCGTCTTTGTTTTTATCCCTGAACTCTGTAAACTGTTCTCTTTCTGTTTTCACCCACTCTGGTTCATTTGCATCTCCGTCCTGACTGTACATATCACCTGAAATACACAAACAGACAAGGTGAGACAAAATCAATTCACTGACTGAACATGAAACTAATGATTTCTGTCCATTCAGGTCTCTCTTAAATAAACACAAACACATGTGGAAAAAAAGAAAACAATTGACTTACCAATATATTCATCCAGGTCGATGAAACCATCTCCATTTTTATCAATGTCCTCCATGGTCTCCTGTAAACCAAACACGGACAAACATTCACAATTGCTGATATAGTACTTGTGTTCAAGATTGTAAATGGTTGTGCTCCAACAGTTTTTAAAAGACTTTATACATCCAATAACACTTATAGGTATAGAAGAGCCGGTATAAGATATTTTGAAGTATCATTGTGTGTTAAGAGAATACTGTCTGCTGTTTTTTTATGTTTACATCAACCTGCCAAGGGACTAAGGACAAAAATTTGCCAATTCTGGCTAAATCTGGCACATTTTACATGTATAATTAATGTGTACTGTCCATCATTAAACATACAAACAAACAAACAATTGGCATTCTGTATGTCTGATTGTCAAGACGTACCAGCACTATAATATCTTTCATATAGTCAAATTCCTCTGGGTGAAGAAATGCTGTAAACTCTTCTTTATTGGCCCTCATGTCACCATCACGGACAGCCATCTTGAAACGGCGCTCATCTCTAGCCATCATCTGCTTGTAGTTAAAACCGTCCTCGGGATCTGCTTCATCTAAACACAAAAACACACATTACATCAGTCTGAATTTTTAGCTTTTTATAATAAATAAGATTTTTTTTTCTTCTGTCCTAACATAAACCTGTTGTTTTGAGGTCAGATATTGACTACGGAGTCTTAAAAAACTGATTTGAATTCAATACTTGAAAAATCAGAGCGTAGCTGGATTTCTGTGCATTTAAATTAAGACTTAACTACTGAATGAATCAATAAACAGATTATACATACCAAGGATGTAGCCGTAGGTAGCATTCTTGTATTCCTCCCAGGAGACATAAGAGTCTGAGTTGAGATCATGAGCCTGCCACTGCCGGTCCACATCATCATAGATCCATCGCTTCTGAGCGTGCTTAATCCACCGTTTCATCTCATCAATGGTCACAAATCCATCGTGATCCTCGTCAATCTTTTCTACAATCTTACTGTAGATACAGAGAGGGAGTAAGTGAGCTGGAGAACTTTCTCAAGTGAAAAGTTCATCAAAATGTGGTGTATGTGTATGTGTGTGTGTGTGTGTGTGTGTGTGTGTGTGTGTGTGTGTGTGTGTGTGTGTGTACCTGGTATTTATCGTTATGGGGACCAAATGTCCCCACAAGGATAGTAATACCAGGAAATTTTGACCTTAATGGGGACATTTGTGAGGTCCCCATGAGGAAACAGGCTTATAAATCATGCAGAATGAGTTTTTTTGAGAAAGTAAAAGTGTGCACAGTCTCCTGTGAGGGCTAGGTTTAGGTGTAGGGTAGGTGTAGGGCGATAGAAAATAGGGTTTGTACAGTATAAAAACCATTATGCCTATGGAATGTCCCCATAAAACATGTAAACATAACGTGTGTGTGTGTGTGTGTTTTTACCCTAGTCTCTCTTTGCTCTCCTCTGGCGTGAGCTGGTCGAAGGTCTTCGCCTCATCTTGCCCAAGAAAAGCCTCATGGTCATAGTCGAAGTTTTCCTCATCGTCGTGCTCCTTTTTGCTGAGGGGGGCATCATGTTGAACGCGGTCCTTCTTCTCCATGGGTTTGCTGGAGGACTGAATAACGCAGAGGGCGACAACCAACAACAGCGGCAGCAGGTCCATCTTCTCGTACACTTTTTTTACCAGGGTCAAAAGCAGAACCAATAAGAATATATTAATGTGAACAGACACAATATTGTTACAACTAATTATAATTTTCCATTATGCTTCTTGTATACATAGTGTTAGCTTTTATTTTATGTGACAGGAAACTTCCAAGTGCAATGAGTAAAACACACACACACACACACACACACACATGTTGGGTTTACATGTTTTATGGGGACATTCCATAGGCGTAATGGTTTTTATACTGTACAAACCGTATTTTCTATCACCCTACACCTACCCTACACCTAAACCTAGCCCTCACAGGAGACTGTGCACACTTTTACTTTCTCAAAAAAACTCATTCTGCATGATTTATAAGCCTGTTTCCTCATGGGGACCTCACAAATGTCCCCCCAAGGTCAAAATTTACTGGTATTACTATCCTTGTGGGGACATTTGGTCCCCATAACGTGATGAATACCAGGTGCACACACACACACACACACACACATGTTGGGTTTACATGTTTTATGGGGACATTCCATAGGCGTAATGGTTTTTATACTGTACAAACCGTATTTTCTATCACCCTACACCTACCCTACACCTAAACCTAGCCCTCACAGGAGACTGTGCACACTTTTACTTTCTCAAAAAAACTCATTCTGCATGATTTATAAGCCTGTTTCCTCATGGGGACCTCACAAATGTCCCCACAAGGTCAAAATTTACTGGTATTACTATCCTTGTGGGGACATTTGGTCCCCATAACGTGATGAATACCAGGTGCACACACACACACACACACACACACACACACACATACACATACACAGACACAGACAGACACATACACAGACACAGACACATACACACACACAGACACAGACACGACACACACATACACAGACACATACACAGAACACATACACAGACACATACACAGACATACACACATACACAGACACATACACATACACATACACATACACAGACACAGACACAGACACAGACACAGACACAGACACAGACACATTTTTGCTAGTGCAATAAAGTTTCTATACTTAACTTATAGTTTCCATTTTTTTAATATTGTATTCTTTTACTTAATAAACATCCCCAATATTTAGACACGCAAACAACATTTAAATTCCCCACATTAAGCCACATACAAACACCCGCAACTCCAAAATGACATAAATGAAACCGCGAAACGTAACACTGTATATATATGCATATATGCATTAACTGTTCTATGTTTTAATGCAAAATTGCAACTTTACCTGGTAAATTTTGTAGCGTTTCACAATGCCGGGATGATCTCACTAACTCCGGACGTCAAACTAGTTTGGGAGACGCTTCCTCTGGATGGCCCTCTCAACTGGCCAATCAGATTAGAGGTAACGCTCAGACCTCGTTTAACGAACCAATCAAATTCAGGGTTGCGCTCGGGACCGCCCATGCAGACGTCGTCTGAGCCGCTTGGCGATTGGTCCACTTCAATCCAAACGTGATTATGTCATTGGTTTAGAACTGCCACGTCCACAAGGCTGCTATTCACATCTTTCTGCAGAGTATTTTGTGTAATAATTAGTTGATTATAGCTACGTTTTATTTACACAAATGCAGATTTGTTAAAGTTGCTCAAAGTTTTGTGCCATTTAAAAATGCGTTTATTTCGATCCTACAAGAAACTTATAGGAGGAGTGCCTTAAAACTCGAAATTGCTTGAATATCGTTTAACTCACCTTAAGTTATTCATTATTGATGATAGCTAATGAGATAGATACGCTACCCGTCAAAAGTTTTTAATGTTTTTTTTTTTTAAATAAGTCTCTATTGTTCACCAACCCTGCATTTACTTGATCCAAAATACAGCAAAAGCAGTAATATTGTGAATTTAAAATAACTGTTTTCTGTTTGAATATATTTTAAAATGTAATTTATTCCTGAGATCAAAGCTAAATTTTCAACATCATTACTCCAGTTGTCAGTGTCACATGATCCTTCAGAAATCATTCTAATATGTTGATTTGCTGTTCAAGAAACATGAATAGAAAGATCCAAATATCAGCATTTATCTGAAATATAAAGCTTTTGTAACACTATACACTATACCATTCAAAAGCTGGAAGTCAGATTTTTTTTATTTTTTCATAAAGAAATTATAGAAATATATACTTTTATTGAGCAAGGACACTTTACATTCATCAAATCTGATAATAAAGACATTTATAATGTTACAAAATATTTCTATATCAGAAACCTGAAAAATTCTACTCAGCTGTTTTCAACAATAATGTAATATATAATATATATAGAATATAATAATAATAATAACAATAATAAATTTTTTTTTTTTTTGAGCAGCAAATCAGAATATTAGAATGATTTCTGAAGGATCATGTGACTGGAGTAATGATGCTAAAAAATAATTACAATTTGAAATATATTTAAGTAGAAAACAGTTATTTTAAATAGTACAAATATTTCAAAATTGTACTGTTTTTGCTGTACTTTGGATCAAATAAATGCTGGCTCTGTGAGCAGAGACTTCTTTAAAAAACTTACTGTTCAAAAACTTTTGACTGGCAGTATAGATAGATTAATAATGTCTAATTATGTTTAAAGAGGTTTAACAGAAGTTAAAAACAAAACATCTTAGTGCATAGATCTAAAAGTAAGCAAATTATGCATATCTATGCCTCATAAATTTAACATTTTTTATTTTGCCTTGTTTTAACATCATATTTTACTCCTGACAATAATGTGGAAATACAAAATTAAATTTAATACAAGATTAAATAATATGCACTGCAAAATTAAAAATGCAATAATTGATGTTATGAGATTAATGTTTTAAACAGATTTATAATGTACATGTAAGAAATGTTGGGGGGAAAATGCATACTTTTAAACATACTAAACTACCAGGAGATGGCGGTAAGTCACTTCATGCGTGAATCATTTAGTAGCAAAGCACCGCTGAGTTTTGCTTGGAAAATGTGCGAAACTTCTGCTGTGATCCTTGTTTGAAACATTTTTTTTGTTAGTGAAATAGTAAAAAACAGTAAATTTTGCATCTAAAATGTAAGTAACTTAATAACTAATTTACTAACTACTTGTTTATTGAACTAAAATCAATGTAACATTTGCAATCGTGATAATATTCAGCAAAACAGCTCCCTTGGTATGTTAACGTTATATCATGTTATAAATAAACTTTACATTTTTAATTTTTACCTCAGTGTGTTTCTTCTGAGTTTTTATTATGTGTGCTTACGCTCATTTGTTTTGAAGTCTCTCACAAACAGACAGGCAGCACGACTTTGATACCAGAAATACACTATCCATTATCCATATTAAGGCCTGTTATTAGGAAAACGTTATTTTAAAGCGTCATGAAACCCCCCTGTTTCAGCAGTGGTTAGTTCTCACCACAGTTTTAAAAAAAATGCTGCAAAAGTGGGCCTGGTGCCAGTGTTGCCAGGTTGTTTATCATGTTTGCGGGTTGAAGCTACCTTAAAGGGGTTTAAAGTTCACCTTTAAATGTTGTTTGAACATTAATGTGTGTTGGCAGTGTATGTACAAATCTACCCTATAATGATAAAAATCCATGCAGTGGTTTTAAATTAATCTGTAAAAATAATATTCCCTTTTTCAAATCGAGCCATTCTCAGATGCCTGTCGGTGTTGCGTCACACCCACAGAGGCCGCTCCCACGATAGTTGACTGACATGAGTATCTTACCTCAGATCAGTTGTAACAGTCCAAACTCCATGTTTTGATGCTGGAGCAGGGATGTAAGTTAGACAAGAATTGAGCGATTGAGGTGTTGTGTTGCTGGATGTAATAATGAACGTAGTGGTCGTCCCGACATCTGAGCTGCTGAAGATGCAGTGGATTACGTTTGTTTGTGAAGGGAATGCGCCTCCCGATATACCCATATCTGTTTATGTTCGCGCCATTCATTCGTGATCCAGCTTCACTTACAGCAGAAGTGAGCATAAGGGTTTTTTTTTATGAATCTTTGCAGTCCCCTTTCCTAATAACGTGCTCCTTATCAAGTTTAGCGGCTAAATGCGGCTAAAGTAAACAGGCTCGTCATTCCACAGAGAGTAGAGAGGGGCGGGGCAAACAGAGCTCTTTTGCATTTAAAGGAACAATCCATCAGAATGGGATGATTTTTGCAGAGCTTATTTTGATGAGGTAAAAAGGGTGTTGTTTTACACTACCACTGAGAATTTTTAACCAAAGGTTAGACTTTTCATTAAGACCCTAAATAATCACATCAACTTGTAGCCCCTTGATTGCTAATTTTACCAGGGGAACCTCACCAAAAAACGTGTATTTTACCCCCAGAACGTGATGTTTAATTTGATGTCTAGTTTTGGATAGCAATTGGGAGGGTTTTGTTGCAAAAACCTGGCAATTCTGCGTGGTGCGCTGCGGAGCGGGAAGAGGGCAGTGAGTCAACTTCGGGTTCAGACCAAGCGGCAACTTCCCGGGCTCCCTCTCGAAGCTAACACGGAAGTGACTAAAACTCCAATTCATCGACTGGCTGCAAAAGGGAGTCAATCCCATAGGCTCCCCGTGTTAAAACTTTAACAGCAGAAAACAGCCAACTTTACAGCAGAAAAAAATATGTTTACAGCCTGGTACAAAAAGTGATTTTGGTCTGTATAGCTAATTTTGCCCTTTATGTCAACTGTGAGGGGGGTGAATTTTTTAATAACTCATCCCTTTAAATTATATTAAGCCTTAAAGTTCTGCATAATTTAGGGCGTGGCCACTTGAGTGACAGGTGGATTGCCGCTACTGTCACCACCGTCACGCTAGGCGGGCGTGGTTTCAGCAACCAGCTCCACCCACATCCCGCCTCTTTGCCCCTTTTCGATTATCCGGGAGTGACGTGCAGTGACGCAATTCCAAGATGGCGACGGCCGATTCCCGCCCAGTTTCATTTCGCTCCCATTGAGTTACAGCACAAATAAATGCACAGCCATTTGCACACTGCATCGAAAACATATGAACGTGCTGTTGCACCTCTATTAACTTTTAAGGCTTATTTTGCAGCGTTTATAATCCTTTTGATTGGTTGCGTCAAGGACTTGTAAAAACCCCTGTTACACTCACTCTATGAATGAATTGCGTTTTTGCCGAACTCTTACAAAGCAAATAAAAACAAACACTGTCCTTCAATCCATAAACGTTTCTATGAGTTAATATACGCTGTCTCATAGTCTCAAGCGTCTGTCATAGCAAATCAACACACGCTGTCGTGAATAATTAGGCGAAGCGTCTTCTCATAGGATAAGAACACGCAGCCTCATGAATAATTACGAGACACCAACGCTTCACAAACTGTGACGTCAACACAATGTAGTTTTTAAACCCGGAAGATGAAAATAGCGCATAAAAGCTAACAATTAACCAGATTTCTTCAACAATTAAAATTAATGGATGCTAACATTGTCATCTATGATGTGCAACACAAACACCTCTGCTAAAATCTCAGAAAAAGTAGTCCGGGGTTTCATGAACCTTTAATAATATACCCTTTGTGTAATATACAGTCATATTCTGCTGACACACACATGACATGCAGAATAGTGACATACAAACTGGCACCTTTACTGATCATTATGTTTCAGTGATATTGTCATGAAAGACAAAACACACCCATTGTAAATGTATTGTAAATGTATTTCCCACCAGGACTTTGATTATTATAAAATGAAAAAACAAACCAAAACACACAGATTTGAAGATTTTATGATAAGAATGTACAAAATACAAATTCTGCAAACATCAGCAGAAACGGATGACACACTGATATGATTATTCAGTGAAATTGGCCAACATCTTTCCCCACAGCCGCCACTCATGTTTGTTTCCTTCCGTTTTTCCTTTCGTTTTCACCACGCCTCTGCCAAATCCAGAATGTTTCGGTTGTGTCACAAGAGAGTTTTGTAATGAGTGTCAGGCGGCTTGTAGCTGCGACCCCTGATCTACCGGTGGGGCGGCAAGGGCCGCAACCTCTTTTCTGGGGGTCAGCGATGCGAAAAGTGTGTCCAGGATTCCTAAGACCTGCAGAAGCTCCTGCTGGAGTTCTGCTTCCCGACCCAACACCTCCATAAGACGCTGCAGCAACCGCTCCACTACAGGTGACTGGGGAATAACCTCCCGATACAGATCTACAAACACACATTAGTAGAAAATCTTAGAAAAACAGAGAAAAACAATCCTATTTCGCAAACAGTAGTTCACTTCTTCATTCTCACTTGCTCACGTGCACAGGATACAGTATGAAACTCACCAAGAACAATATCCCCCACCATGAGCAGAGGCCGAGAAAAGCGTGGGTCAAAGATGTGCCTAAAAAACAAACAAACAAAAAAAAAAAAAAAACACAGACACCCTTTTACTTAATTCCAGAATTATTTAATTCCAAGTCATTACCAAAAAAATACATGCATTGTGGTTTCGATGCAAGAAAATGTGGTCAGGACTCCCGTGACATGTTCACACTTAGAAATGTGATCTCCTGTTCTGGGTAAGTGACCCAGTGTTGTTTTGCATGACCCAAACTCTAAAACTCAGCACATCCTGAGAACCTGACTAAGAATTTCCCAGTGGTTTAATCATTCCAAGAAGTTCAGTTTTTGTCAGAAGGATTTAATGGAATGCATTTCACAGAATATTAAACGTGCTGAAACTCTCAAGTGAAAATTCCATACAGCCTTTCAATAATATGCATATACACAAAATATATTTTTTCTTTTAATTAACAAAAAAGAACAATTATTAACTTGATTGACAATGATTACATTAGTAATATATAAATATATTTAACATAAGTATGTGTGAACTGAATTAGCAAATTTATATATATATATATATATATATATATATATATATATATATATTTTTTTTTTTCCTGTACTTTAATTTTCTATTTCTACCATTAAATTTCCTTTTGTAAAACATTTTTTGAGTTTTATGAAAATTAAGCACATTTTCAGTAAATTCTCATTAATAAAAAATATAGTTTAACATCAGTTATCAGTGAGAATGAGAACAAAACTCAAAACATGAAATTCACTTAAATGTCAAAATCATCAAAATGCAATAAATAAATAATAATAATAAAAAAATAAAGTTAAATATAACCCTTTCACCCATAAACGTTATGAGAAATCCAAGCAGATTGGAAAATTTTGTCATCTTGGAAAATTATGTAATATTTCCTGCGTTGATGAATTTCAAGTCCCCCAGAACCATTTTTGATTTGGCTGTACTACATTAGTAAATTTAATTTTTTTTTTCTTTAATTCTGAAGCGTTCATAAATTTCCCCCTCCAACTATATATGAGCCATCATGGTTTTGTATGGGAGTCTGAGGTCATAAGACTACATATGTGTCGGAATAAGACGCAAGCGAGTTACTCACTTGAGAAGGAAGTTGAGGATCTTGGTTAAGCTCTCTTCATTTCGTCCTGCGAGAGCATTTTTCAGAGTTCCTCTGCGGTTGATCTCTATGATGACTGCTACGGTCACCTCTGGTTTATTGGTGCGTGTCCACATCTGTCAGACATGCACAAATACATACTGATGTGTTCATCTGAACAGTCATATCATACATCAAACTGCATTACATCCACACCAGTGTGTGTTTACCTGCAGAGCTGTGTCCAGAGCTTTGGAAACCTCAAAGCTTTTCAGCTGTTTGTCATATTTCTGCAGATACTGCTTCACTGGTTTACTGACCAAGAAATCATCCTAAAAGAGACATGAAAAATCTGTTAGACACAACTGAAGAAAACAATGCAGGAAAAATCAAGCATACAAAGTGTCTTCAGTCTTGTATTAAAATACTATACATGCCTATATATACACATATACATATACAAAGTACATAATTGTATGAACATCATGATTTATATAGCTTATATATGAATATAGCTGCAGAATAGCTATTTTAGATACTAATTTTAGCTGTAATGTTAGCAAATAGGAAATGTAATTCAAACAATTACAATTCTTGATACATTCTGAAAAGGCAAACAAAAAATATTATAATAAATTAAAGATAACCTGTTTGGTCACATACTTCTTGTGAAATAAAAAAATAACATTTAATTTAAGTAAATAAATTCATAAAATAAAAATAAAGATCATGTTCTTTAAGTTCTTGTGAAATGTTAGCAAAACGTACTGATTTATTAATTCAGAAAAAAGTAAATAAAAAATAAATTAAAATAAAATAATAAAATGTAAAAAAAATTAAAACCACATGTTTGGGCACAAAGTTCTTGTGACATGTTAGCAAATAAGAAATGTAATCAATTAAAATGTATTAATTCATTCAGGAAAAAAGTAAATAACAAAATAAATAAAATAAAAGCACATGTTTGGGCACAAAGTTCTTGTGAAATGCTCCAAATAAGAAATGCAATTAATTAAAATTTACTGAAAAAAGTAAATAAATAAAATAATACAATTATTAAATTAAATTGATAATTAATTAATTAAATTAATTCATTTTAATTAAAATCGCATGTTTGGGCACAAATGTTAGTTTCACGAAATTATTTAATTCATTATTACAAATTATTAAATTTATTAATTTAAAAAGTAAATAAAATAAACAATCAATTAATCAATTAATTAATTGACTGATTCATTCAGAAAAAATAATAAGTAAAATAAAGTAAAATGAAGTAAAAACAAAAACAAACAAAACAAAACAAAAAAAAAAAGTTTGTGTGAAATGTAAGCAAATAAGAAACGTAATTAAAATTCATTGATTCATTCACTCAAGAAAAAAAGTAAAATTAAAAAAAATTAAAAAAAAAAAAAAAAAAAAAAAAATCACGTTTGGGCACAAATTTAAGAAATAAGCAAATCAGAAATTTAAGTAATTAAAATTCATTGATTCATACATCCAGAAAAAAATTAAACAAAATAAAAATAAAATAAATAATGAAATGAAATAATAAAATTTAAAAAATGAAATAAAATAATTACCTGTCTGGGCACAAAGTTCTTCCCCTTGACAAAAACACGGTATGACGGACCCCTTCGCCTTCGACTAGTTAACGTCTCTTTGTCTTTTTTGTGTCTCCTGTGCCTGATACTCAACACACCATTGGTCATCCCCACAGCAACCACTTCATCTTCAGGCTAAAGGAGAACCACAATAAACACCAATTCAAGTGCAAATGAAAAAAAACATTTATAAATTCATATAAACAGATTTCTTTGTGTGAATGAACTAAACGTACCGCAATAGCCATACTAAGGATGGACGCATCACAGTCGAAATTATGCACAACCTTATAAGAGGAGTTATACACTTTGATGTGCCTAAAATGAAAAGCAACCAAAATAAATAAATCCAACTTTCTCACAAATATGCACTTTATAGCATTTCTTTACACATGCAAACATACCTGTCCAGGGATCCTGTGAGCAGTTTGTTGTCTACAGAACTCAGACATGCACACGTGACTGTTTTGTGATGATTCTTAAGAGAAACAAGTTCCTGTCCACCTTTCAACAGGTCCCAAATTTTCACATAGCGCCCTCCTGTAACACACACACACACACACTTACTTTAACCAAGAGCCACATTCAAGCTGCCATAAAATAGCACATTAGTTGAAAACTACAGTAATGCACCAAGTCCAAGTATATTTCTGCATTACAATCTATGAGAATAAAAGGTTGCAGGGTGCTCTAAGCATTACTAATCAACCACCGATGGGTTAAATTACAAGTGTTGTTTACCTGTGGACACCAGCAGGGCTTCTGACGGGTACAACAGCACACACTCCACAGGATGGCCGTGTTGCATGGTCATCACACTGCTCCCTGACCGCACGTCAAACACTTTCACTGTGTGGTCATACGAACCTGCAACAGAGACGGCAATCATGCAAACATCAACTACCGGACAAAACATAACTTCTATGATCATATTTAACAATTTAACTTTGGGGGTTGGTAAGATTTTGATGCTTTTGAAGTCTCTTTTGCTTACCAAGGCTGCATTTATTTGATCAAAAATACAGTGAAAACTGCAATATTGTGAAATATTATTGCAATTTTAAAAAATTTTGTTTTCTATTTGATTATATTTTAAAATGTAATTTATTTCTGTGAAGCAAAGTTAAATTTTCAGCATCATTACATCATCCTAATACGCTGATTTGCTGTTCAAGAAACATTTTTGATTATTATCAATATTGAAAACAATTTAATACTTTTGTGGAAATTGATATTTATGTAGAATTCTTTATGATTACAGTTCAAAACAACAACAACATTTATAGAAATCCACTGTAAATGTCTTCACTGACACTTATAGCCAATTTAATGCATCCTTGCTGAATAAAATTATTAAATTAAGTTTAGGATATAAAAAAAAAATAATAATAAAAATTATATATATGTATATTATAAATATATATATATATATGATTATATAAAAAAAAAATAAAAAAATAAAATAATATATATATATATATATATATATATATATATATATATATATATATATATTATTTATTTATATGCTATATATATATATATATATATATATATATTTTTTTCCTTTTCTTCGAAAACACCAAGTCACCAGAAATTACAAGCAATTTTTTTTTTTGGGGTTAGTTTTTAACAAGAAAAAATTTTATAGAATTAAATAATTCAATTAAATGTAGCAGGATAATAAGATCAATCAAAAATCTTTTTATTCCTATTATTATAGTAATATTCCACTAATTTTACATTAAACTAGTGATCACAAAATCAATTGTCAAAATCAATTATTTATATATATATATATATATATATATATATATATATATATATATATATATATATATATGAACAACATAAACTAAACTGACAAAATCCAATTAGTCATGTCAAAATCAATTAGTAAAAGCTGAGGAATGTGATTTCCGTATCACCTTTTGACAAAAATAATTAATTGTGGAAAATAATGTTTTTAAACAAATGGACTGGAAATCCAGTCAATTACAAATGAAGTTTTACCCTCATAGACTTGCTGCTAATATGAAAAAAAAAAAGAATTTAAAGTGGTGTGTATTTATGTGCATATTAATTCAATTTAAAACATACAGATCTGGCTAAGCCAAAATCCAGTGAATAGAGGTGAAGATGAGAATTAAAGTGGTTACCTGTGACAAACAGATCTGGGTTGAGTTTGCTGGGGGCGAGAGCTCTGATATAGTCTGTGTGTTCAATTATCGAGCTGAGCTCAGCACCACTGGGAACGTCCCATATGCGGCACGACAAGTCATCGGACCCCGACACCACACGTAACCCGTCAGACAGGAACGAGGTCATGTGTACCGCCCTGCACATGTGAAAGACACACTTAAGACAACAGAACTGCCTATAGACCTGCTTTACAAGAGTAAAAGATGTGATTTGAGACATTTAAGTTATTTTATACATTATTAATTAGGAATTATTTCATACTTGCTGTGTCCCTTGAACTGTCTAAGAGCCACTCGGCCGCTGACGTCAAACAGCCGGATGAGTCCCTCTTCACTTCCTGCCACTAAAAGCTTCCCGTCACCTCTGAAGCTCCCTCCATACGCTGTATCTCGAAAACGCGTGAAGGTCTGAATGGGCTCTTGAGAATGAGGTCCATATATGTGGACCTGATGCAGAACATTATAATATCAGCATATTGCATGCGTGAAAGCAACATTATGCCTGCTTTTTTTTTTTTTTGATCCAAAGTACAGCACAAACAGTAAAATTCTGAAATATTTTTACTATTTAAAATAACTGTTTTCTATTTTAATATATTTTAAAATGTAATTTAATCCTTGGATTTCAAAGCTGAATTTTTAGCACCATTACTCCAGTCACATGATCCTTCAGAAATCATTTTAATATTCTAATTTACTGCTCAAAAAACATTTATTATTATTACTGTTTAAAACAGCTGAGTAGAATTTTCTGATGTTACTTCGATGAAAAGAAAGTTCAGAAGAACAGCATTTTCTGAAATAGAAGTCTTTGGTATTATTATGTCTTCATCAACACTTTTAATCAATTTCAAACATCCTTGCTAAATAAAAGTATTAATTTCTGTAATTAACATATGGATATATTTAAGAAAAATATGTTTATATATTTAATATTAATTACATGAATAAAAATATATACACATGTATATGTATATGTGTATATGTATATATGTATATATGTATATATATATATATATATATATATATACACACATACACATACATGTAAATATAAAAAAAAAATAAAAAAATTATATATATATATGGCATGTGAGTGTATTTATATATACTCAATAAATATACACAGCACACATATTTATTATGTAAATAAAGACGCCTTTCGGAAGCAATTAATTACAATTAATTGTTTGACAGCACTAATTTATATGTATTTTTAATGTTTTAAAGTCTCTTCTGCTCACCAAGCCTGTATTTATTCGATCCAAAGTACAGCAAAAACTGTACAATTTTGAAATATTTTTACTTTTCAAAATAACTGCTTTCTATTTGAATATATTTTGAAATGTAATTTATTCCTGTGATTTCAAAGCTTGTATAAATGTACTCACTCTGGTGGAGGCTGTGACGGCATAATTGTGAGGTGGAAGAGGAGAAAAGTCGATCTTTGTTACAGCACCAAACTCTTTAATTTGCACAGGATGCTGAAACACAAAACGCAGGCTGTCAGTGTAAATACTGAAAATGTTGACCAATCAAAACACCGAAGATATAGACTTTCCATTGGACATGCAAATTCTAAAAAAAGTGTCAATGACTTCTCAAACCTTGTAATTTCTCCAGTAGAGCGTATCCTCTGTTACTTTCTCTCCTAGTTTGGGAAGGAACTGAACTTTGGTGGGTTTAAATGAAGCCATCTCAGATATGAACTCTGGCTCTCAGCTAAAGCAGGTTCACTCTGAGGACCTGCAATATCACAACACTTCTGGTGACTTTAGCATTCATACAGTCCTAAAACATACAACACAATCCATAAGGTATCGGTACATTACACAGAATAAATAAAAAGCACAGGTTCACAGACAATGGAATTCGTATATAGTATTGTATGCAATGCATTGCAATTTAATACCGTTTTGAAAATCGTACATAAAGGTTTTTGTTTACTAAATTTTCAATATACATGACATTTGGTTATCAAAAAATAATTTACAAATTCACAAACGTAAACGTTCAGTAACACATTTGTCTTTCCGATATATTTTTATAAATGGACAGTCACATTGCGAAAGTTACGGGCACATTTATTAAAAACATGTAGCTTGTTGAAAAATTAATTCCAGATGAAACATATAATATCCTTAAGATCGCGCTTAAAATTATTAGTCCCTGTGTAAATCATTTTCTACAACTAATAACGCATGCCTTCATCAACCTCACACTTACAGTCTGATGACAGCAGTTTACCTCTTGTAGGTTAGTTTGCAATAAACAGCGTCTTTAATTAAAGTATTATGAAGTATGTCTTACCTTATTGTGGTTTCCACGCGTTTTTAACCTGATTTTTGGATGATATTTCTTTACGCTACAGATTAGAAAACATGAGCAACATCACGTTGATTCTACAGCCACATGGAGGCCGCCATTGTGTGACGTCAAATTTCCGGTTTTGAACAAACTTTATTGCACACGTGATCCTCGACAGACAGTAGCTATTTTGCTGTCTTCTTTGAATGTTAAAAACAAAGTATACATAAATGTACATATACATGCAACAGTAACTGATCAAATGAGTTTTCTTTGCTTTCTCATTGAAGACATTTTTCAAACAGGTGTTGATTTGAAGAAGAAGCTGGAGCCTGGAAACTTCACCTTATCTTAAGGCACATTTTAACAAAATTAAAAAGGTGTATGAAACATAAAATAGTTGTTCCATTATTACATATGTTAAAATCATACATCTTACAATAATACGTTTTTTTCTATATAAGCCCAAATATTTACACATTGATATAAAAAGGGGAAATCATTTTACAGCAGGAGCCTACGTTTCCATTTACTACTGTACATTTCTGTTGGTTTAAATGATGGTTTTAATATGTAGAGAAAGTATAATTTTCCTCAATGAAACATCTCCCAATATAAATCTTGTCTGAGATCAATTTGAAATTCAATCTGACAGACAGGGTTGTCAATATATTCTCTGAAAAAATATATTGGGCTAATAATATCTTGATATATCATATATATGACTTGATTGATTGATTGATTTTTTTAAACTATAACCCCAATAGTGTCAGAGGAAGTGTTGAAAGGTTACAGAGGTAAATGTGTGAACAGGAATCTACAGCATGTTTATTTGTGACCCAAATGAAAGAGGATGAGTTTATTGTACACATGTGCATACATCTGGACTTGATTTCCTGTAAAAAAGGTCTTTTGACCTGGAGCCTGGAAACTTTATCTTATATGAATGGATTTTTTTTTTACAAAATAAACATAAAATAGCTTTTACCATTATAGTCAATAAAAAATGATTTTTTTAGGAAAATCAGACAAATAAGTTTCTACGCTTTCTTATTGATATTTTCCAAACAGGATGCATTTCCTGAAGATAATATCTTGACTAGAGCCTCAAAACTTCACCTTTAGAATGCATAATTTGCAACAAAAAAAATATTTTATTTATTTATTCTTTAATATAAATTTTTGTTTGTTTGTTTGTATAAATAGATACATATGTCAACCTACAGCAAAACGTACAGTAAAAACATTTTCTGATATGACAGATAGATAGATAGATAGATAGATAGATAGATAGATAGATATATAAATAGATAGATAGATAGATAGATTGATTGATTGATAGACAGATAGATAAATAGATAGATAGATAGATAGA